>CM076570.1:478906540-479022261 GCA_034641835.2 Pinus albicaulis | reverse complement strand
AGTTGTTTCTGTAGACGACTAATTAGGTTCTAAGTGTCACCATATCAATATCTTAACTTGGCATGGGAATAACTATCATTCAAGGCTATGAATACGGCTAGAAGTATAGCTATAATCAATATATAAAACTCTTTTGAGTAAGGAAATGAGGGGATGTAAACCACATGCCTTTCTATTTAATGATGAACAAGTGTTGCACGTGCCGGTAGTCATATACTTTTTACATTCGTTATGGCTGATATATTTTTGACATTTCGTAAGCCTTTTTAAAAAATTCTTGATATATATATATATATATATATATATATATATATATATATATATATATATATATATATATATATATATATTATAACAATGAATCTGCGGAGCCTTTTTCAATTTGAAAATTAGCAATGTGATGCCCTTGTTATATTATAACAAACGTATTAGAGCCTTTAATATCTGAATACTTTTTATGCAACTATTAAAAAAAACATAAAATACATTTCATAAGTAAACAAAAATCGTTGTATTGTATTAAAAAATTTAGTATTCGTCATTGAGTAATTGCAAATTACAACATAATTTATAAACTAAAATAAAAAAGCTTTGTATTATATTGTATGGGTGTTATAATCATTTAATTTTCTTACTTGCAGTCATCCTATTGATATTTTAGTTATAAAAAATAACGTGATTTTTTTACTTGCAATCATCCTATTGATATTGTAGTTTTAAAAAATTGCGGGAGGTACGCCCAAAATTTTTATCCATAATACTGATGTTTTTTGAAAACAATTTTATGGCCAGCAGCTCGATCTTCCCATATCTATGCATGTAATGCATCAAAATTCTCTGCAATGTTTGTAGGCTTCTTAACAATTAGGGCATTATTCCTAGAGCATTAATTCTTAACAATTAGGGCATTATCCCTAGAACATTAATCCTTAATTCACTGAAAGTGATGATAATCTCGTTTTTAGTTTTTCCCTCCCTAATGCCCTCTTAATTTTTTGATCAGATAATATCGGCATATTTTTATTAGAAAAATACAGATAAATGGCTTTTTTTCAACCACTGTAACTTACTTTTATTTATATATATATATATATATATATATATATATATATATATATATATATATATATATATATATATATATATATATATATAAAGTATTTATTAATTTAAAATAGCGAGGTCACAAGCAAGTAAATCGTTAAGTAATTGCAAATTACAACATAATTTATAATACAAAATAAAAAAACTTTGTATTATATTGTATAGGTGTTATAATCATTTAATTTTCTTACTTACGGTCATCCTATTGATATTTAGTTGTAAAAAATAACGTGATTTTTACTTATGATCATCTTATTGATAACTTGTAGTTTTAAAAAATTGAAGTGTAAAAATTTTATCCATAATACCAATCATTTTTTAAAAAAACAATTATATTGACAGCAGTCTTTATATCCATGCATATAATGCATCGAGATTCTCTGCAATGTTTGTAGGCTTCTTAACAATTAGGGCATTATTCCTAGAGCATTAATTCTTAACAATTAGGGCATTATCCCTAGAACAACTAGAAATATTTTTTTATTGTTTTTATTCATTTATGTACTATAAAAATATGAAGTTCTTATATAATTTGAAATGTATTTATTTTTATTTTTAAAATACTAAATGTAGAATTTCACATTATTTTTTATGAAGATAAAAATAAAGTGAAAGTATGGATTATAGATGGAATTATATGGATGCAACATTGTGATATGCATTTGCATGCATAACTCCACATTTAACTGTAATTTAAAATAAGCAGGTGACAAGCAAGTTTGCAGTCCAACCACACCGAATGCAAATTAAATTTATATATATTATTAATCAATATTATATAAATGGGAATGGGAATGTGGTTTAAAATTATTATCATTAGAAAAAATAATAATAGTGATTATTCTATATTGTTATACTTAGTGTATTTTTTTATTATAATCAACTTAATATTAATTATTATTACTGCAAATATTATTTAATTATTTAGTAATTTTTCCAAGCTCACTATAATTTTGGCATCTTAAAATGCTAGGAAGCTGAGTGTTACAACAAATATTATGATGTAGAAGATCTAATATTAAACTCATAGTAATAATTATATAATAATAATATTACAAAGATAACTAGTTTAATAAATTATTCTTATTTTAAATTATTTATATTATTATTATTATTTTGCTAAAATAGTAGTAGTAGTAGTAGTAGTAGCAAACCATGACACCAACCACTCAAAAACTTATTGTTGAGTTTTGTTACTTATATTTTATTTTTGTTGACAAAGGTTATATTTTGTTGGTTATTAGTAATAAAATTATAAATATCGTTTCTAAAACATGTTCCCGTGTTGACTTTTGTTGGATATGGTTCACTAATCTATTTTTTATTTGGAAAAAGATGATGCTCATGTTGCCTAGAGTTTAGTTTTCTTTGGGGTTGTAAGCAATATAGTAAGGTGTTCACCTACTATTAATATTAATATTAATATTGATATTGTTAAATATATAATAATAATTTTATTGTTATTATAAAAAATATATTAATATTATTGTGTTTCAATTATAAATAATAATACTAATAATAACTAAAATTGCCATAAATAAATTAAATCTATATTAATATAATATTAAAATACTATTAATAAATATTTAATAATACAAAATAATATAAATATAAAAATAATTAATACAATAAATAATTATTATCATTAGAAAAAATAATAATATTGATTAATCTATATTATTATAGTTAGTTTATTTTTTTTTATTATAATCAACTTAATATTAATTATTATTACTGTAGATATTATTTAATTATTTAGTAATTTTTCGAAGCTCACTATAATTTTGGCATCTTAAAAGGCTAGGAAGGTCAGTATTACAACAAATATTATGATGTAAAAGATCTAATATTAAACTCATAGTAATAATTATATAATAATAATAATATTACAAAAATAACTAGTTTAATAAATTATTCTTATTTTAAATCATTTATATTGTTATTATTATTTTGCAATAGTAGTAGTAGTGGTGGTCGTTATGGTATATTATTTAATTCAATATATCATTAATTATTATATATTAGTATTATTGTTGATTATTTAATAATATTGTTAATTGATAATAGCAATAATATTAAATTAATAACCATATTTTTGATATTTGTTGGGAAAAAATAATATAGATTACACCTCCCATCTTGGAGGAGGAACTTGTTGTTCTTGTCAATCATATTGTTTTATACATTATGTTTATGTGCATGTTACTATATTTGTAGATGGAAAATTGCTTTTCTATATTGCTTCTTCTATTCACCATTAATTGAAAGTTGTTCTGTTGATATCACGTCTCTTTTCTTTTATGTTAGGTGATTTCCTTGTTTTATGATGGATCCAGCTATTTGGAGTTGTATTCCATTTGAAATTCTTGAGATTGTCTTCCTTTGGTTCCCTTTATCGGTTGTCATAAAGTTTAGCACTGTTTGTCAGCAATGGAAGACTGTTTTGCAAAATCCTTGTTTCTTATTGCGTTGCAAGCATATCTGTACAGATGAATTTGGATTTATGGTTCCTTTCGTCAATGATGAAGACAATTATTTTGCTGCTGAATACCTTAATCAAAATGGGCGGATATCTCGTTTTCATTTGCGATTCATAGATTCAAGATACAAGGTGGAGTCTACTATTGGACCAATGGTGGTTTTATCCTTACCAACATAATTCTCCCATTCACGAAACTATTTTGTGATGAATCCATTTACAAAGGCCTTAAAAAACATTGGGCGAATACGAATTGGAGACTGGGGCTTCTTTTCATTATTGGAGAATGTTAGCAGCAACAAATATGACTAGGTTGTTCTAAAACATATCTATGATAGAATTCAGTCTAAATTTTATGTTTACAGTAGTCTTTATAGGGCTTGGCGAAGGGCTGATCTTCCATTTGGTGGCACCTCACCCCCTCAAAATGGAGTTTTTTATAGAAGTAAATTGTTTTGGCTTTACCTCGACACAGAGTATGAAGATTATCCTCGATATGGGTATACAATCTACTGGTTTGATGTGATAAAAAATGACTGGGGATTTTCATTTGTTCCAATCACTGACATTCGGTGTATGTCATTAGCAGTATGCAAGAATGAGTTGATATGTCTTATCAATGATGGCTCCACTTCTGTGTGGTCAATTGAAGAAATAGATAATTTTCAATTTGGTCACCCGTGTAGTGAACGAAGAACTGATTACTTTGAGGATGATTGGGGCTTTAGATCGAAGTTGTTGGAAGAAATGTCTATAGATATAAATATGAAATGTCCTAGTTATCTTCCTCTTCGAACAGTCCAAGGTGTGGTTCTTATGTGCAAATGCAGTGAAGTTCCTTTCGTGTTATATGAAATGATGGCTGGCCTTTCCTTCCCAGTAGATATTGATAATTCAACTAATGAACAAATGAATGGATTTTGGTCTCCAACGTTGCAGGATTGCAACGATTTGATCGAGTCTGGAAATGTCTTTGCAATTGCTCCGCGTATGGATTCTATAGATGAGATTCCACCATTAGATGTAGACATGGAGTCTTAGGCTATTTTCCATTTTGTATTCTCTCTGCCGTCGTGGAAAATATTTCTTTTATGGTTTTATTTACTTTGCATACTTTTGGGTATGTATGCTAAGACTATGGATATTTATATGGCTCCATTCTGAGGGGGTGTCTTCTATATGTGTATGTAACAGATGGTGGACATTAAATTCCATTGCAATTTGCTCGAAAAATATTTATTTTTTTTGTCTCGTTTAGTCCTCTTAATTGCATTTGAATGTGTTTGGATGTTATCCATTTCTCTCTGTTTCTATAATTGTAATTACTGTGACTTATTCTATACATGGTGTTTCCATCAGTTTTTTGTCATTGATTCTCAAACAATGTTATATCTTTAGGTTTTTTTTATGGTATATACTTCCAACTATTTAGATATATTTCAAATTCATATAAATATTTAGAATTTTTTTCCATTTATATGGGTTCCCCATTACAGTTATAATATGATACAAGAAATTTAATCCTTTTTTGTTTTGGCCATTTCAAAAAATCCATTTTTCTTTTCAGCCATTTGGTTGGAAAAATAACGTGAATGATTTTAATTTGTTTTGTGGGTGGAAAAAAAATGTGTCCCTTTTTCATCCTTTTTTGTTAATTTATATTGGATATATTATATCTGTTCCATTTTTACTCTTCTATAACAAATATTTTATTATTTGTTGTAGACATGTCATCTGAAGGTACAAGAAAACGTACAAGAAAAAGGAATAAGTCGCATGCATCGCGTGACAAGTCTAATGAAATTCGTCATTTACGGTATCAAAAAAATAAGGACACAATAAATGAGCATAGAAGAGCTAAATATCGTAGAAGAACGACTGAAACAACTCTTCAAAACGATTGTATGGTTCCTCCTAGGTATCGTACTATGGATGATATCATGGAAAGAACATTTCCGCTTGGTAGTTCATTTCCAGAATATGCTCCTCGTCAGCATAATTCTGTTTTTCAATGCTCTCCTGAAAATTTTCATAATATTGAGGAAACATCTCGCAATAGGGAGGAACATCATATTCATAACGTGGATGCAAATGTTCACCCTAACCCTTCTGTCTCTACAATTGCATCTTGTGAGAAAGGCCAAAGGTTGCAAAATATCCATGGTGGAGGGAATGATGACATTGTATGTGGTGACTTGGATGATAGTTTGATTGGCCATTTGTTTGATAATATGGATCCAGCTGATCGAAACATCGTCTCTTCCAATCTCCCTTCTAAAAATAATGTTGTCCGACGAACAGAAGTAGTCATCCCTGATAGCAGTTCGCGTGGAACAATGGAGGTAATCCAATGATATCTTTACAGTTGATGCAATAGTGGTTGTTTTATTACATTCCTCTATTTACATTTCTTTAGTGAAAAGGTATTTTATTCTCTTGGAGTAGGATACACCTCATTTTAATAGAGGTCTAGAAAATTTCTCCCTGCGTCTTCCATCTCTTAATATGAGATTTGAATATGAAGCACATCATATCCTTCCACTACATTGTCCTCGAGAATCAAATCGACAAACTAATGTTAATGTTCAATGTGTTTGATTTGATTTTTCTTTATTTGAATTTTTGGTGCATATTTTGTTTTTCTTCAAACAGGACACAACTCATTTCAATAGAGGCATACAAATTAACTTCGTAGATTTTCCGTCTACTGATGTTATAATTGAAGAGGAACCATCGCATAGCGTTCATCCAGATCGCCAACAAAATGTAAATGTTGAATGCATTTGGTATTTTCCTCCTTTTTTTCATTTATTGTTAAGTGTAACATTACAAATCTATCTTTTTTTGACATTTATTTTTATAAAATATTTTAATTCGTTTTAACAGGAAAAAACTAATTTGAATGGAGGTGTCGAAACTAACTCGCCAAATGTTCAATCTACTGATGTTAGAAGTGAAGAGCAACCATCTCATACACTTCATCGACATCACGAAACAAATGTAAATATTGAATGAATTAATTTCTTTTTTCCATTTTTTCAATTCTAATTATTTGGACATTCAATTTTTTTAAAAATTATGCTGAAGAAACCTTTGGAAACTCTTAGGTTCCAGAAATGCAGACCACACATTTGGAAACGCCATGTCGTAGATTTGTTCCACATGTTTCAAATTTGGGGAGGGAGTCTCGTGGTGCTGAAAATCAAATAAATCTTAGAAGAAATTATACTATTCCACATCATTCTCGACATGCTCCAACCAATACAAATCATATTTATTTTGATGAAAATATGATTGCAGTGCATAAAAGATTTCGAGAAAAGCTAGATAGCTTGTCAGTTGTCCAAATGTGCCACATTTGCAATGAATCATATCCTGGAATCCACGTTTTGAGAGATGTTGAAGGACCTGTTTGTAGACGATGTAAGAATGAAAGAGGTTCACATCATTTTTGTGGCTATAATAACATGGATCCTGGCGAGCAACCTCATATTTTAAGAGTTCTTACTCAAGTTGAAGAAATGTTAATAGCACGTGTAAATCCTATTTTGCAAGTGACACATGCTCGAGGTGGGAAATATAAGTATAGCGGACACACAATTAGCTTTCCTCAAGATATTTCAACAATTGCACAAAGTCTTCCACGCCATGTTGAAGATCTTGACTTTCTAATTGTGAGGAGACATGCTGCTCAGTCTAAACATTATGAATGTTATGTAAAAAGATCCCGCGTTATGGATGCATTGCGTTTCAAAATTGAACGTGATCCATATTATCGAGATGTTGTAATTGACTATGATTCAGTGAATGCTCTACCCGAAAGATAAACAGATGTCTCCTCCAGGCTTAAATTTGTTGATTGTGACATTGCAGAATCTGAGTTCAGTGTAGCTAACAATGAAGGGTTTCCTCTTAACCATTTGCCCTCTCATCCTTCATCTTTTATTGCTCGCCTACCCAATGAACGGAGAGAAGTGGAAGAAATTATAGCATTTCTTGATAATGTTGATTCTTCAGATGTTGATGAAATGGATTGGCCCAGTATTGGAACGTCTCCAGTGAATGAATATAATACTGAGGGGTTATTGGATATGGCATTCCCCACATTGTTCCCCACTGGTGTTGCTGATTGGTTGCAACCACGCATCTGTACTGTTGAACTTCATGAGTATGCATTGCATCTTCTTAGATACTATGATCAGAGGTTTGGAAGCCATCCTCGCTTCCGATATTTCCTGTTGAACATGATAATGAGGCATTGTAGCCAAGCAACTGCTTCAGTTTTTGTGAAGAAAAATTTACATGATAACTCACCGACAACAATTGATGAGTTGCGTCAGCAACTTTCTGATTTACCAAATAATAAGTTGGCTGAGCATCTTATGTGGTTTGGGTCTTGTCTAAGAGGTACAAGGGCATACTGGACTAAATGTTGAGCTGAATTGACTGACATGATTACTCAGTTGGGATGTCCATCTTTGTTCTTTACTTTGAGTGCAGCCGACACAAAGTGGCCAGAGCTGCATAGCCTCATGCCTGCACCGTCACATTCTCGTTCCTTAAATGAGCATCGTATGAAGGTTGAAAATGTTATCCAATACCCTCATATTGTTGCCACATTTATGCACCATAGATTCAATATATTTCGAGAGGAAGTTATCCAAAAATATCTTAAAGCTAAAGACTTCTGGTACAGGTCTGTTTTCTTGAATTTATTTTCTATTCATTGTCAATTTCTTATTGATTTTCCATTCATATTTTTCATATTAACTCTGTGTTCATTTTTTCCAGATATGAGTGGCAACATAGAGGTTCAGCACATATCCATGGTTTCCTATGGTTGGAAGGAGCTCCTGACATGGAAAGACTTGATTGGTCAAATGATTGTGATTTGCAACATGCAAAGAGATTCTTTGACAATTATGTAACTGCATGGAATCCACGTGAAATACATCATCGCAATATAATGGTTCCAAGAAGTCTCAATGATGACCCTTGCCTACTGAATACTGATCAGATTTTCTCTTGCAATCCTCATAATGATTATGAAGAATTGTTGAACCGTGTCCAAAGGCACACAAAGTGTAGTATAGATTCTTGTTTGCGCAAAAAGGGCACTATTCTCGCTTGTCGGTACAATGCCCCATGGGATCTTTCTGGGGAATCAAGATTGTTCATAGATGATCAAGGAAGAAAAAAATATGAACCAGCAAGAAATGATGATAGGCTCAATGTACATAACATTGACCTTCTAACAATGTGGCGTGCAAATGTTGATTGCCAACCAGTTCTTTCTCGGCATGCTGTCCTGAAATATATTGCTAAGTATGCATCAAAAGCAGAGAGAAGGTCTGAAAGCTATCATGATATGTTAACTAGAATTTCAGATTATTTTGCCTCTGAGGATCATGCTTTATGTGCTTACAGGAGGTTTCTTGCAGAAACAGTCATTGAACGTGACATTGGGGCACAAGAAACATGTCATATGTTGCTTAAGCTGCCTCTTGTTGTGTGTAGTTGACAATTTGTTTCCTTAAATGTTGGGAGAAAAGTGTTTAGGAAAATTTCAAGGGATGGCCTACACTGTTCATCTGAGAATACATTTGTTCAAAATTATCAGAAGATACCTTCTTTCCTCGACCATCTATCTTTGATAGAAACAACGAGATCTTTGACCTATGAGAGCAGCCGTAAAAAAGATCCATGGAGGCCAAGAGATGCTCATGCAATTGTTCGGGTGTGGCCACGGTTTTATTCTATTCCTGGTGAGGATTCAGAGGAATTTGAAACGTTTTGCTGGTCAGAATTGCTCTTGTACAAGCCGTTTCGTGACATTTCTACAGAGATTGGGCTTTCAACTGAAATTATTGTTGAAAACTGGAGGAATTTCCGATATTGAGCTTGGCATGTTGATCGAAATCCATCAATTGATGAAAATATTGAAGATGGAGAAGATGGTGATTTTGCTAACCAGGAAATGAATCTTGAAGATGATTTTCAAGAGTGGCAACTTTTCTCTCGCTTGGTTCCACCAAATAGTGTCAATGTTTTTGATCTTCACACCCTTGGTCGAAGGGATTTTGATATATCCTTTGACTGGCAAGGTACAACTATTTCTGATGATGTGGCCGAAGAAGCTATTAATTTTATAAGGAATGCAATACCAAGGGGTGATGTTGGTGACCTTTCAAATAGAACATTTGTCTCTCCGGATTCATTGGCAGAAAAACAACGACTTTCTTTTGAAATCGTTTTAAGGCATTCTGCTGAATATGAGATTCGTGAAGCTCTTCTTATGATTATTCAAGGCACTGCAGGAACTGGAAATTCTTTCCTTATCCAGTGTATTTCTGAGGCTCTTTCTAATCTTTCAAGTAATGGGAAAAGTCCTTTGCTTCTTCTTGCCCCAACAGGAATAGTTGCTTTCAATATACATGCAAAAACAATACACTCTGCTTTGAAAATCCTAATTAGAGATATGAAACCACTACAGGGTCAATCATTGGCACTATTCCAAGAGGAAATGAGGCACATTCGATATATATTGATTGATGAAATGATATTTTTAGGATCAAGGTTGTTCATGCAAATATATGCTCGATTACGAGAAGCATTTCCAGATAAAAAGAATTGTCCTTTTGGTGGTAGATCCATGATCCTTGTGGGTGACCTTGGCCAGCTACCTCCTGTGAGAGATAAGCCTTTGTATGCAGGTAATACAGTAGGGAAAGTCTTATGGAAAAAATTCAATACTATTTTCACTCTTGACACAATATTTCGCCAACAAGGGAGCAATGAGAAACAATATTGTTTTCGTCGAGTCCTCAATAACATAAGAAACGCAGAACCTGCTCTTGATGATTGGGAGTTTCTTATGTCGCGGGCTGATATCAGGTTGCATCCTAGAGAAAGGGATTTATTTAATGCAGCAGTTCACATGTTTCCAACAAATAATTTGGTCTCCTTCCATAATAGACATATGTTGAAATCATTAAATTCTCCAATTGCACGATGTATTGCTGTGAATTGAAGGCGTTCAGAAATCAGTGGTGCCAATGATGATCAACTGGACCGTGAAATTTTGTTGTGCCGTGGCCAACGTGTTATGTTGACATGTAATTTGTGGGTTGAAGTTGGCTTGGTGAATGGTGCACTTGGGTATGTGAAGGAAATATTTTATATGCCCAACTCTAAGCCACCTGAGCTTCCAATGTTCACAATTGTTATTTTTGATAAGTATGTTGGTGTTTCGTTTGATGCAAGCAATCCAAACATTGTGCCTATCACACCAGTGATAAGAGGAAATCGAAAACAAATTCCTTTAAAGATGGCATGGGCTCTTACAATTCACAAGTCACAAGGTTTGACTTTAGAGCGAGCATCAATTGATATCGGGAATAGAGCACAACAAGGGCTGACCTTCACAGCCATATCAAGAGTGAAATCAATAGATGGTTTGCGCATTGCACCGCCTTTCTCTTATCAGCGGTATGCCAAGATGAATAATAGTGTGTATGTTACAATTAGGAAGAAAGAAGAGGAGAGATTGAAGTCCATATCGCTATGATATGCAACTATTTATATAATAATAACGCTTTTGATATATTAATGACATGTCTACATTCATCAAATTCATAGTAGTATTTTGGATTGTTGTTTACATCGTTTTTTCTGTTCTTTAATTTTCTTGTTTTTATAATGTCGTTTTTTGTTATTTTTCTTACAATGAACCATTCACAGGTAGAAAACTAGTTACATGAGCCAGCCATTAAAAATCAAGATGGAATTCCATATCACTGTCACATGTAGCTAATAGTGTTCTGACATATTTATAGAATGTTTTATAATTTTTTTTATTATGGTCTCTTTTTTCATTTAGTATAGGAATTCTTTTGATGTATTAATTAAATGAATACATTCATGAGATGCAATATAGTAATATATGAGAAATTCCAGAGATCATTTTTCGTGTTGTTCAATATACCTCCATTTTTTAGTCGCTATTGTTCTTTTGTTTATAGTAAACCATTCAGACATATATAGCCAGTTTTATTAGCCAATCATTAAATTCAAGATTGAAGTCCATATCCCTATTACATGAAATTAAAAATATTTATCAATGTGGTTTGCTAAATGTGTTGTGGTTTGGTTCAATGAGAAGATATTTATATTTGTTAATAATATTGGACTACAATTAATATATACATTGACATTAATTTAAATACAAATATTGAATTACTAACATCATTAAAATTTCATTATAAACATTGAGTTTAGAATTTTGTGCTTTCTTGTTGATTATTGTAATATGGGTCATATCACACATTTATTTTTATCATTCTTTTCATGTGTGCAGTGTGTATTTCTAATGAGGTTTATAGCATCACGTTTTTAAGATTCAGTTTTTAAAAAACAATAGAAACGGGGTGTTATATAGTGTTATGTATTAATTAAATGAATACATTCATGAGATGAAATATAGTAATATATGAGAAATTCCATACATCGTTTTCCGTGTTGTTCAATATACCTCCAGTTTTAAGTCGCTATTGTTCTTTTGTTTATAGTAGACCATTCAGACATATACAGCCAGTTATATTAGCCAATCATTAAATTCAAGATTGAATTCCATATCCCTATTACATGAAACTAAAAATATTTATCAATGTGGTTTGCTAAATGTGTTGTGGTTTGGTTCAATGACAAGATATTTATATTTGTTAATAATATTAGACTACAATTAATATATACATTGACATTAATTTAAATACAAATATTGAATTACTAACATTATTAATATTTCATTATAAACATTGAGTTTAGAATTTTGTGCTTTCTTGTTGATTATTTTAATATGGGTCATATCACACATTTATTTTTATCACTCTTTTCATTTGTGCAGTATGTATTTCTAATGAGGTTTATAGCATCACGTTTTTAAGATTCAGTTTTTTAAAAACAATACAAACGGGGTGTTATATATATATATATATATATATATATATATATATATATATATATATATATATATATATATATATATATATATATATATATATATATATATATATATATATATATATATATATATATATATATATATATATATATATATATATATATATATATATATATATATATAGATATATAGATATATATATATATATATATATATATATATATATCTGCCTAGATGTTTCTATCTCTTTCTGTATAAATTTTTATTTTGTCATTTTCCTTTCAAATGCGGGTATGGATAATAATGATGGGATCTATTACAATCAAGCGGTGGCGAATATTTCTAGACTCATCAGTCATGTTTCTTACATTCGGAACAAGCTAGATAGAAAACATGGGTTCCATCCTACTTTTATTGATGAGCATCTTCGTGTGCTTGATGAAATGAAAATGAATGTGAAATACCTGTTCCATGTGCACATGAGGGAAGCTGGGAGAAAAACAATAAGGGATTGGTTGGAAAGCGTTAAGTATCGTGATCATTATCCTGTTGATTTGAATTGGTGTTCCTTTTGTGGTCATTCTGGTTGTGTTCTTGAAGAGGCTATTCGATAAATGACATTTGATGGACTGTTTTGAGTCCATTTTTGTGGTGGGATTTCTTTAAATGTAAAGACAACAAAAAACATATGTTAACTTCAAACTTTCAATTTTTATAATATTAATGGTCCCTTTGCTTTATTGATGTTTTATGATTATACTGTTAATATTTCACTGTATTTGTTGATCAATTGGGTTTATAACATTGATTCCTTGATTTTTCCGATTCTTTTGGTTTGTAATAATATTCCGTTCACATTATTAAATTCAAATATTGGGGTTTTTATATTAGTCCTGGAGTTCAATACTAATGCATTGTCCAATTTCACATTATGAAAAACACTTAACTTAATATAAACAGAATGGACTATTGGTATAACTTATGTTTTTAATAATGTTCCCTTGAGTTCATGAATTCCTTTGGTTTATAATATTGAAGCCTTGGGTTTATTATATATTTTTGTTTATATTATTAATAGTCCCTCCACTTTATTAATCTCTTCATAAATATAATGTGGTTGTGATACTAATGTTCGACTAAATTTTTGTTTCCTTCGCGTTATTGGTCCCTTGGGTTATTAATATTTTTCCCTTGGGTTCACCAGTTCCTTTGTTTTCTAATATTGGACCGTTGGGTTATTACTTCTTTTGGTTTATAATACTTTTTTAATCGATTAGGTTTGTTAATAATTTTTATTTCTATTACTCATTTGTTGGGTAATGTTTTTCCCTTGGTTCACCAATTCCTTTAGTTTATAATGTTTAACCCTTGGGTTTGTTAGTTCTTTCGGTTTATAATATGAATAATCGATTAATTTCATCGCTGATCAAACGTCACACTCTCACAAATATTGTCTCCATATGAAAATCACCCATGGCCAGCCATGGTCATAGTTAGTCCTTTGGTTTATAATTTTTTGGGTAATGGTTGTCCCTTGGGTTCACCAATTCCTTTGGTTTATAATATGAATAATCGATCAATGTCATCCATGATCAAATGTCACATTCTGACAAACATTGTATCAATATTAAAATCACCCATGGCCAACCATGGTCATACTTGGCCCAACGTCGCATTGCGACAACAATTGTCTCAATGTTTAAATCAATTCCCTTGGGTTCACCAATTCCTTTGGTTTATAATTTTTTGGGTAATGATTTTCCCTTGGGTTCACCACTTGCTTTGGTTTACAATATTAAACCCTCGGGTTTTTAGTTTTTTTGGTTTATAATATGAATAATCGATCAATGTCATCCATGATCAAATGTCACATTCTGACAAACATCGGTTTCGACATGGAAATCACCCATACAACTATGGTCATAGTTGGTCCAAGATCGATTAGACAACCACCTGCCTTAATGTTAAATCAATTCCTTGTGGTTCACCAATCTCTTTTGGTTTATAATTTGTTGCAATGGTTGTCCTTTGGGTCACCAATTCCCTTTGGTTTATAATATTAAACCTTGGGTCGGTGCATATTTTTTCGTTTATAATATGAATAATCGATCAATGTCATCCATGATCAAATGTCACATTCTGACAAACATTGTATCAATATGAAAATCACCCATGGCCAACCATGGTCATACTTGTCCCAACGTCGCATTGCGACAACAATTGTCTCAATGTTTAAATCAATTCCCTTGGGTTCACCAATTCCTTTGGTTTATAATTTTTTGGGTAATGATTTTCTCTTGGGTTCACCACTTGCTTTGGTTTATAGTATTAAACCCTTGGGTTTATTAGTTTTTTTGGTTTATAATATGAATAATCGATCAATGCCATCCATGATGAAATGTCACATTCTGACAAACATTGTATCAATATCAAAATCACCCATGGCCAACCATGGTCATACTTGGCCCAACGTCGCATTGCGCCAACAATTGTCTAAATGTTTAAATCTATTCCCTTGTGTTCACCAATTCCTTTTGGCTTATAATTTGTTGGGTAATGGCTGTCCCTTGGGTTCACCAATTCCTTTGGTTTATAATATTAAACCCTTGGGTTTGTTCGTTTTTTTGGTTTATAATATGAATAATCGATCAATGTCATCCATGATCAAATGTCACATTCTGACAAACATTGTATCAATATGAAAATCACGCATGGCCAACCATGGCCATACTTGGCCCAACGTCGCATTGCGACAACAATTGTCTCGATGTTTAAATCAATTCCCTTGGGTTCACCAATTATTTTGGTTTATAATTTTTTGGGTAATGATTTTCCCTTGGGTTCACCGATTTCTTTGGTTTATAATATTAAACCCTTGGGTTTATTAGTTTTTTTGGTTTATAATATGAATAATCGATCAATGTCATCCATGATCAAATGACATATTATGAGAAACATTGTCTCAATATGAAAATCACCCATGGCCAACCATGGTCATAGTTGGTCCAACCTCGCATTGGGACAACCATTGTCTCAATGTTTAAATCAATTCCCTTGGGTTCACCAATTCCTTTTGGTTTATAATTTGTTGGGTAATGGTTGTCCCTTGGGTTCACCAATTCCTTTGGTTTATAATATTAAACCCTTGGGTTTATTATTTTTTTTGGGTAATGGTTGTCCCTTGGGTTCACCAATTCCTTTGGTTTATAATATTAAACCCTTGGGTTTATTAGTTTTTTTGGTTTATAATATGAATAATCGATCAATGTCATCCATGATGAAATGTCACATTCTAACAAACATTGTATCAATATGAAAATCACCCTTGGCCAACCATTGTCATACTTGGCCCAACGCCGCATTGCGACAACAATTGTCTCAATGTTTAAATCAATTCCATTGGGTTCACCAATTCCTTTGGTTTATAATTTTTTGGGTAATGATTTTCCCTTGGGTTCACCACTTGCTTTGGTTTATAATATTAAACCCTTGGGTTTATTACTTTTTTTGGTTTATAATATGAATAATCGATCAATGTCATCCATGATCAAATGACACATTATGAGAAACATTCTCTCAATATGAAAATCACCCATGGCCAACCATGGTCATAGTTGGTCCAACGTCACATTGTGACAACAATTGTCTCAATGTTTAAATCAATTCCCTTGGGTTCACCAATTCCTTTTGGTTTATAATTTGTTGGGTAATGGTTGTCCCTTGGGTTCACCAATTCCTTTGGTTTATAATATTAAACCCTTGGGTTTATTATTTTTTTTGGTTTATAATATGAATAGTCGATCCATGTCATCCATGATGAAATGTCACATTCTGACAAACATTGTATCAATATGAAAATCACCCTTGGCCAACCATGGTCATACTTGGCCCAACGTCGCATTGTGACAACAATTGTTTCAATGTTTAAATCAATTCCTTTGGGTTCACCAATTCCTTTGGTTTATAATTTTTTGGGTAATGGTTGTCCCTTGGTTCACCAATTCCTTTGGTTTATAATATTAAACCCTTGGGTTTATTAGTTTTTTTGGTTTATAATATGAATATTCGATCAATGTCATCCATGATGAAATGTCACATTCTGACAAACATTGTATCAATATGAAAATCACCCTTGCCCAACCATGGTCATACTTGGCCCAACGTCGCATTGCAACAACAATTGTCTCAATGTTTAAATCAATTCCATTGGGTTCACCAATTCCTTTGGTTTATAATTTTTTGGGTAATGATTTTCCCTTGGGTTCACCACTGAGTTTGGTTTATAATATTAAACCCTTGGGTTTATTAGTTTTTTTGGTTTATAATATGAATAATCGATCAATGTCATCCATGATCAAATGACACGTTATGAGAAACATTGTCTCATTATGAAAATCACCCATGGCCAACCATGGTCATAGTTGGTCCAGCGTCGCGTTGTGACAAACATTGTCTCAATGTTTAAATCAATTCCCTTGGGTTCACGAATTCCTTTTGGTTTATAATTTGTTGGGTAATGGTTGTCCCTTGGGTTCACCAATTCCTTTGGTTTGTAATATTAAACCCTTGGGTTTATTAGTTTTTTTGGTTTATAATATGAATAATTGATTAATGTCATCCATGATCAAATGTCACATTCTGACAAACATTGTATCAATATGAAAATCACTCATGCCCAACCATGGTCATACTTGGCCCAACGTCGCATTGTGACAACAATTGTCTCAATGTTTAAATCAATTCCCTTGGGTTCACCAATAACTTTGGTTTATAATTTTTTGGGTAATGATTTTCCCTTGGGTTCACCACTTGCTTTGGTTTATAATATTAAACCCTTGGGTTTATTAGTTTTTTGGTTTATAATATGAATAATCGATCAATGTCATGCATGATCAAATAACACATTATGAGAAACATTGTCTCAATATGAAAATCACCCATGGCCAACCATGGTCATAGTTGGTCCAACGTCGCGTTGTGACAACAATTGTCTCAATGTTTAAATCAATTCCCTTGGGTTCACCAATTCCTTTTGGTTTATAATTTGTTGGGTAATGGTTGTCCCTTGGGTTCACCAATTCCTTTGGTTTATAATATTAAACCCTTGGGTTTATTAGTTCTTTTAGTTTATAATATGAATAATTGATCAATGTCATCCATGATCAAATGTGACATTCTGACAAATATTGTCTCAATATGAAAGTCACCCATGGCCAACCCTGCTCATAGTTGGTCCAACGTCGCATTGTGACAACAATTCTCTCAATGTTTAAATCAATTCCCTTGGGTTCACCAATTTCTTTTGGTTTATAATTTGTTGGGTGATGGTTGTCCCTTCGGTTCACCACTTCCTTTGGTTTATAATATTAAACCCTTGGGTTTATTAGTTCTTTTGGTTTATAATATGAATACTCGATCAATGTCATCCATGATCAAATGTCACATTCTGACAAAGATTGTCTCAATAGGAAAGTCACCCATGGCCAACCTTGGTCACAGTTGGTCCAACGTCGCATTGTGAAAACAATTGTCTCAATGTTTAAATCAATTCCTTGGGTTCACCAATTCGTTTGGTTTATAATTTTTTGGGTAATGGTTTTCCCTTGGGTTCACCAATTGATTTGGTTTATAGTATTAAACTCTTGGGTTTATAATGTTAATCACACATTCGGTTTATTACTCTCTTGAGTTTAAAATACTATTTCTCAGGGTTTGTTAATTTCTTAGATTTTTCAGTTTAAAATATTAATTCTTAGCGTTTATTAATCTTTATTGTTTATAATATTCATCCGTTAGGTTTATGATATTTATCTGTTGGGTTTGTTGATTCCTTTGCTTTATAATATTAAACCCTTGGGTCGATTCGTTCTTTTGGTTTATAATGTTAATAATCTCATTCGTTTATTGATATCTTATGTTTAAAATATTCATTCTTATGGATTATTAATTTAATAGGTTTTTTAGTTTAAAAAATCAATTCTTATGGTTTATTAATCTCTTGTGTTTTTAATTTTGATCCCTTATGTTTATAATATTTATCCCTTGGGTTCACCAATTCCTATGGTTTATAATATTTAAACCTTTGGTTTATGATGACATTGGATTTGTATTATTAATTATCCGTTGAGTTTATTAATATCTTCACTTTCAAATATTAATTGTTAGGGTTTATTAATCTCTTGGGTTTTTTGTTTTTAAATTTTGTTTCATATAGTTTATTACTCTCTTGAGTTTAATAATGATTATTAGTAATATTATAATATTATAATAATATTATTAATATATAATAAATATTATTATAATATTATTAATATATTATTATTTTTTCTGGTTTATTAATAATATAACCATCTATGATATTAATATATAAATAGATATTAAAATTTTAAATATTGTTTTTATTATTTTTATATTAATATATATTATTATTATTATATATTATATATATTTCAAGATAATTTATAGTATGTATATAGTTAATATTAATAATATATTAATAAATATTTTTAATATATATTATTAATACTTATTATAATATTATAATAAGTATTAATAATGAATAATAATATTATTAATATATTTTTGTATATATTAATAATATTATAATATTACTAATATTCATTATAAATAAATATTCAAATATTTATTAATGATTATTTCTAATATTTTAATATTATTAATAATATATATTAATAGTATTATAATATTTTAATATTTATTTAGTAATACTAATAATATTATAATATTACTAATAATAATTATAAATAAATATTGAAATATTTATTAATAATGATTATTAGTAATATTATAATATTATTAATATTATATATTATAAATAAATATTGAAATCTTTATTAATAATGATTATTAGTAATATATTATAATATTATTAATATTCATTATTAATAATATACATTCATAATATTATAATTTTTTAATATTTATTTAGTAATATAACTAATATTATAATATTACTAATAATTATTATTAAGAAATATTAGATTATAATGTTACTAATAATCATTATAAATAAATATTTTAATCTTTATTAATAATGAATATTTGTAATATTATAATATTATTAATATATATTATTAATAATATAACCAACTATGATATAATATATATTATTAATATATTATTAGTTCTTTTGCTTTATTAATAGTATAGCCATGTATGATATATTAAATTATTATATATTATTAATATTTTTTTATATTAATATATATTATATATATTTCAAGTTAATTTATAGTATGTATATAGTTAATCATAATTTATATATTTAATATATTATTATTTGTATTAATATATAATATATATTTTTCAAGTTAATATAATGTATTTATTATATATAATATTTATTTATTGATATATAAATTAATGTGATGGGTAGTGGATATAGGCCTATCGGCGTATATCAACCACATTGGTAAATGTGGTTGTAAATCTATTTTATATACGCCTATCGGCATATATCAACCACATTAGTTTTTACTAATGTGGTTGTGCTAGTTCTATCCCCATTTAATATCCTATAACCCAAAAGATATATAAACAATTTCTAGAAGTGAAAAAAAAATTCGCCACCCGAGAATTTATGGCCTCTAATCCATAATCCAAGAGACAAGCTGATCAGATTTTATTTTAAGCTCGCCAGAGATTTTATGTCCTCTAATCCAAGAGACAATCTCATGATTCTCCCGATATTTTTCGCAAATATCTCGTGGAGTTGTACTATTCAAGAGCACGTACTGACTCTAATGTTGAATGAGGTCATTTACAGTCTAACATATTCACAACCACCCAATTCAATTCTCGTTGGTGCTCAAAAAGGACTTCACCCTATTTTTCTTTGAAATCGGAGCACATCAACAATTGTCTAGTCAGTGGCAATGTAACGTTAAGTTTCCTTAGCAACTCATCCTCTCATTCTAATTAAGTGTTCATCTCATGCTATACATATACAGCTAAGTCTCTGAGTTCATCAATCAACCTTTATAAGTTGCACTGCTAGGAATTTGGTGCTTATAAAAATATTAGGACTTTGTTTGCTTTTTGTTTTGGGTACACCAGGGCTTTTGTAGAAGTGACAGCACTCAGAAACGTAAGATGGGTGTGGAATCTGAACTTTTGGGTGTCTTGAATGTGAAAGTTTTAGGATCTGGCAAGCGTAGTCTAGTGCTTGCCCATGGATTTGGAGCAGACCAATCGCTATGGCAATATATTCTGCCATACCTGGTCCCTGGTCCCTCATTATAAGGTCATGGTATTCGATATGGTATTCTCTGGAAACGTGGATCCTAACCATTTCGACTTCCATCGATAGACTTCGCTTTCTGCTTATGCAGCTGATCATATCTTCATTTTGGATGAGCTCGACGTTGAGAAATGCTTCTATGTTGGGCATTCTGTCTCTGGAATGTTGGGCTATCTTGCTTCCATTGAAAGACCAGAATTGCTTGAAAGATTAATCTTGCTTTGTGCTTAGCCCATGTATGACATTTTTCTGGAATGTTATAAATATGTGGTTTGACTGAGTTTTTTTTCTGATTGTAGCAGCTTTGGGGTGTATATAGTCTTTACTTTCAAGTGTATATAGTTTTTATTAAATTTAGACCCAAAAAATCATGTAAAGACCAAAGGACCACATCCTCCTTACTAAATATATGTTTTAGCTAATCACTGTTTTGTCTTGTCTTTTTCAGGTATCTGAACGATGAATCCTACCATGGAGGTTCACTAAATATGTGTTTTACCTAATCACGGTTTTGTCATTTCTTTTTCAGGTATCTGAACGATGAACCCTACCATGGAGATTTCGAACGTGGGGATGTTGATAGGCTTTACTGTGCCATGAAATCGGACTACGCAGCATGGGTTTTGGATTTTGCCCCTCTGGCAGTTGGTGTGGATAAGCCCTCAGTGGTTAAAGAATTCAGTAGAACAATGATGAATATGATGCCTGAAATTGCACTTGCAGTGTTCAAGACCATCTTTGAAAGTGACATGAGAAGCATATTATGTGATGTGAACACACCCTGTAGCATTATCCAGAGTGGTAAGGACATAGTTGTTCCCATGACCGTCCCATACCACATGCAACGAAACCTTGGAGGAAAGATGAATTCAGTTGACATACTTGATGGGGATGGCCACTTACCCCGGCTTGCTGCTACAGGCGTTGAAACTAGTTCTAGAAGTTTCTAATGGAGAACTGGTAACTGTAGCAAATGCTAATTAATATACGTTGTTTTTATTGCAATCTAATATATGATGTTGGCGTTACAGTTTTGCTTGTTGTGAAGCAATCTGGGGAGAATGGATGAATTGTAACCCCAGAATGGATTATTTAATGTTGTAATGCATGTTATTTATGAATATTAATTTGATGGGTTACACTCATTTCTGATCTTTATGTTTCCTGCAGTAGAAGTTAATTTTGTTGGGATCATTGCATTTTGATGTTTAAAGTTCTCAGAGAATAATGGAAGAGCATAGTTTGTTTTCTAAAAATATGTCTAGATCGTTCGTTATATGCCACACAGTTTAGTTTGTACTTCTTGCACTCTTTTTGGGTTTCTGTTTTCTTTCTGGTCAGCAGACATATCAGGCTTCTTAGCCCAAATCGGCGATTCAGAGATAATGTACATGCAGGAGAGATGTGAGGCATCGAGTTGCACCATATTTGTCATAAAAAGACAGAAATATTCAGAGATAATATACATACCGGAGAGATGTGAGGCATCGGGTTGCACCATATTTATCATAAAAGATAATGTACATGCAGGAGAGATGTGAGGCATCGAGTTGCACCATATTTATCATAAAAGGCCAGAAATATTCAGAGATAATATACATGCTGGAGAGATGTGAGGCATCGGGTTGCACCATATCTATCATAAAAGGGCAGACATACTCAATGGTTTACCATAAAAACTTAAAACAAGGCTGAAATAGGAAGACCGAATTGACATCAGGAGAGATGTGAGGCATCGGGTTGCACCATATATATCATAAAAGGGCAGACATACTCAATGGTTTACCATAAAAACTTAAAACAAGGCTGAAATAGGAAGACCGAATTGACATCAGGAGAGATGTGAGGCATCGGGTTGCACCATATTTATCATAAAAGGGCAGACATACTCAATGGTTTACCATAAAAACTTAAAACAAGGCTGAAATAGGAAGACCGAATTGACATCGTGCACATCTTTCTGCATTTAAAATGGACATTTTTACTTGATTATTATTTCGAGTAAGACGGTGACAAAGAAATACTTAAATTTACGAAGTTCAGATTTATTACTTATAGAATACTTTAGCGTCCTAATGTATCAATTAAATAAAATTACAAAACATATATATAAAGAAATGATATATAATATTATTTAGAAAAAGAATAATAAGTCGCTTTAACTTAATTATTTATAGGTATATTATTGTGATTTATCTTTCTTTCTTTCTTTCTTTCTTTTTTCTTTCTTTTCTTCTTTCTTCTTTTTTTTTTTCTGTAAATTTGATAGGTCTTTGCTATTTTCTATTTATCATAAAAAAAGTAACATATACAAATTTGGTGACCTCAATCTACCCGAAGGAAATCAGGTTTGTTGGCCACCTTAAAACATTAAAAGCCATCCAAAATTGATATTGTTTCTTCCTTTGACTAGCCCCTATGGCCATTTTACTACTTAAGACAAAGTTAAATTGACAACACAAAACATAAACACTATCCGCAAAATGCATTAAAACTTAAACTTGGTTTATTAGCCATCTGAAGAGTCAATTGGTGTTGGATCCTTTGCAGTGGAACCAGGCATGTCCACTTGCTGCATTTGTTGAATCCGCCTTTCAATTCTACCAATTCTGGCTATTGCATGGTATTGTGACACCTTGATATCTTGGAGTTGAGTTCTGATATCCTGAAGTAGTGAAATCGCAGAGTTATTAATACAAATCCCTTGATAGAGACAAAGACTGAAGTAGGTTGACAGGCTATCTAGCATACCAACTACAGACCATACTAAGTAGGCATAATTAAGAAGAAGCATAACCCAAGTATCACCAAGATCACTTGAAAAACCAGGGCAGAGGCCTTTCGGCTTATCCTCACAATGATTGCAAAGGTTTTAAAATATTTTCATCTGCCGAGACCATTCCAAGTAGACACAACTAAGATGGAAGCTAACCCAATTATCACCAAAACCACTTGAAAAGACCGGGTAGAGGCCTTTCGACTTTTCCTCATATTGCATATAAAATTTTTCAAACATTTGTGACTGCCTAACATAATTGAACTCCAAACCATGCATAAACCAAGTTAAAATCCTATTTATGAATAGCAATTGGAAATTTCTACAAGGATTACGAAAGCGAGGTTGAATAGCCTCCCGCGGGATAAACAGATTGATATTCTTGAACAAACTACAGGTACTAGCATAAACCATACCAGGAAAATCCTTAAGAACAGAACAATTGCAATTTATACCCATACCACCTATATCTTGACCTCTACAGAGATTAAAGGTTAAAAGAAGAAGGGTGGATTGAAGAATAATGACATACCACTGTACCCGAGCTCGAAACCTCTCCATAGTGCCTTCAGAATTTCCAGATAAGGTGTGTTCTACAAGAGCTCGTCCCAAACCTTTACTCCTGCCAGAACGATTAGATTGCTTCTGTTTCAAATTTTACCTCTTTAACCTCTCCCTCCTCTGCTTTTTCTAATGCCATCCTAACACAGTTAGCTGGCTTTCCATCTGTATCATCATGAAACTAAATGCTACGTACCTTCCTCATACGGGTGAGTTAATGCTAGCAGGAGTTCGCATGTCGGAACCACATGCCCTCACATGTCCGCCGCCCTCCACTTTCCCTGTAGCACTTGACACTGGGCACCCCGATCGGGGGTCTTGGCTTCCAGCTATATCTCGCTCTATAATGATCTAGAGAGGGTGTAATTCTATATCCCATATTATGTCTCTTTGATTCACTTCCAACTGTCTACCCTCATTACGACATCCCCAGTTAGCTAAATAGTTTGTAGCTGCATTACCTAATCTAAAAACATGCGAAGGTATGAGATATTAGATTTCCTGGATAACAGATCCTATCTCCTAAATAAGACGTTCTGTCCTCCAGCTTTTTCTTATCTTCTCCCATGGCGTCCCTTGCTGCAATTTGCTTATCACCCCTGTGACCATTGCTGAATACCCTTCTATAATGAGACGATGGCAATTTTCTCATTTTGCTATTATTAGCCCTTGTTTCACTACGGTTAGCTCTGCTTCGTTATTCGTTGCATACCCAATGTCCATGGCATAAACCCTGCAAGCTCTGCCTTGAGAGTTTCTAAAAATCCCTCTTGCTCCTTCCTGTCTTGGGTTACCTTTTAATGCCCCATCATAATTGATTTTAATGAATCCATTCTGAGGTTTCATCCACTTATCTTCCGGATTTTGTCGAGGCGGTTTAAATTTCCAGAGAGTGTTTGCCAACATTTAAGGTTTTAAGTTCAATCTGGAGAGGATATTGCTTTCAATGCCTTCAGTCTTCCACCCTTCATCTATCAATTTCTCTACCAATATGGTTTCCCGGATATTCTCAATGATCCTCTGCCATATTTGGTTGTTATCTTGGCCTTCTCGTTGGAAGATACATTGATTTCTTTCTTTCCAAATACCCCATAATATAAATCCTAGTGACAGTCGCCATGCTCTATTCAGGACTTCACATTTAAAACCTCCTTTTTTCCATTTAATGATCGTCTCATTTATGTTTGTATTATCTCTATCCGTTTGCATAAAGAGCCTTGCATTATTATGCCACACAATCTCCACTATTTCATAGGTATTTAGAAGATGTTCTATTTATTTAGATTGTCTACTACACATATGACAAATTGAAGGGCCATACATTCCTCATCGTTGTAACTGATCCCAAGTTAGTATCTTTCTGTGACTTAGGAGCCACAGGAAACATTCCACTTTTGGCCAATGATTGATTGACCAGATTTTTCTCCATATGGGTATTGTGATATTATCAAGATTATGTGCTTTAACATAGTATCCCTCCTGTATAGAAAACATATCTTTGCTTTGATAGCCCCATCTAAGAATATCTCTCCCTGTTGCTGCAACTATTTTCCTTGTTTTCAATTCTTTTTCCAGATTGTTATATTGTAGTGTCTCTGGGGCTCCTAGCCAATGTATTTTGTCTTTCCATTTTCTCCAATGACTGTTCTGTTGCTGGCACCAGTAATTATTTATTGTTCTCCTATTAAGTATGTTTGTGAATAGGAATATTTCCCCTAAATCTAGCTGACTTAAGAGTTTTTATCGTTGTTGCCACGAATTCTCCCAAAACAAAGCTGTTCTTCCTTCTCGTACTTTCTAGAAACAGTTGCCGTATTAAATCTTTGTTAATATCTGCTAGATTCCAAATGTTAGACCCTTTGGGGGTAATATCGACTTTTAATTTTCCAGTTACTCTCCTTGGCATATCATATTTCCTCTCCCAAATCAGTTTCCAGAGATCTTGTCCTCCTTGTAGCCATCTCCACCATAATTTTGCTCCTATAACTTGATTTAAGACTAGGGATCACGAAGACCTAATCCTCCTGCTGATTTTAACTTTGTAACATGACGGAAGCGCCCATTTCGGAGCATCTTGTGCTCCTTGCAAGAGAAATTTCTTGAAAATATTCACCAGTTTATTACATATATTTTTTGGAACCGCCCTCCCAGATAATTGATAAACAGGTAATGACTGAAGAACACATTTTAGCAATATTAATCGACCTGGGGCATTCAAGGTTCGGAATGCCTAGTTTTGTAATATGTTTTGCAAACGAGTAAGGAGGTATTTCCAATCTGTGGTCCTTAAAGAAGATGTATTTAAAGGGACGCCCAAGTATTTCATGGTGAAGGTTCCAATTTTGAAGCCTAGCGTTTTGGCTAGAAATATCTGTGAAGCATCATTAATATTAAAGAAATAAACATTTGATTTATTAGTGTTAACCAGAGTACCTAAAGCTTCAATGAAAATGTTCAGGATGTTTAAAATTGATTTTACGTCCCGCACTGAAGCCTGACAAAATAGAAGGATGTCATCAAAAAACCGTTGATGCGTGAGCATTAGATCAGGTCCCCATAGGTTCAAACCATTTAATTTCCCTCCATCTAATTTAGCTTTAATTAATCTTCCCAATCCCTCAGCAGCTAAAATAAAAAATAATGGCGAAAGGGGGTCCCCTTACAAAAGTCCTCTCGATATGTTAAATGGCTGAGATGGAATTCCATTCGAGAGAATCGAGAAATTAGGGGATGAGATGAATGAAATCAACCATTGTATCCATATATTATCAAAACCAAAAGCTTTGAGAACAACTAACAAGTAAGGCCAGCTTATACGATCATATGCTTTTGAAAGATTCGATTTTATTAACATACCTTTCACTTTGTGCGTCCTTAAAGAGTGAATTCCTTCTTGAGCAGTAACAATGCCATCCAAAACTGGTCTGCCCTTCACGAACCCTGTTTGTTCCGGGGATATTAGGCTGGGAAGGAGAGGTTTTAGTCTATTTACCATAATCATAGACAATATCTTATAAATAACATTGCATAAAGCTATAGGTCTGTAACCTACAAGTGTGTCTAAATTGTCCTGTTTTGGGATAAGGGTTATGAATGTTGCATTAAGAGCTGGATATAATTTTCGAAACCTCCTTGATTCCTCTACCAATTCCCAAATGTTTTGACCCATGAAGTTCCAGGTTACTTTAAAGAATTTTGTTGTGAAGCCATCCGGTCCAGGGGCCTTATTTTTAGGCATGTTCTTAACCACTTCTTCTACCTCTTCTATGGTAATTTCTCACAATAGAGCTAAGTTCTGATCTCTAGTTACAACTGAAGGAATGTTTCTAGTTATTCTATCAATTGATGTTTGTTTATTCTGATTAGGTTCCGTAATAATATCCTTAAAATGATCAACAAGTAAATTTTCCATATCTTCATGTTGAAGCATTTGATTACCATTTTGGTCTTTCAATGAGAAAATTCGATTATGTTGTCTCTGTTGAATCAATGTTTTATGAAAAAAATGTGTGTTCCTCTCCCCTTCCTTCAACCATTGTACATGTGATATTTTCTTCCATAACATCTCTTTTTGCTTCATGCATTCTTCTAGTTGAATAAAAGTATTTCCTTCTTCTACAACAAGAGCCTCTGTTCTTCCATTTAAGATCATATTGTGTTAGATATCTTTCATTTTTTCTCTCAGTCTTTCTTGGTCTTGATGGATATTTCCAAATTTTGTTCTATTCCATCTATTTATTTCTAACTTAAGTTTTTTCAATCTGAGCTGAAAGGAGTGCATTCTATTCCTTCCTGTAATCTGGTTAGTTTCCCACCATTTTTTTGCTTTGTCCAAGAATAGTTCGAATCTAAAAGGTTTATTCTTCAGAGCTTCTTTAATATCTATTTCTATACTTATCGACCAGTGGTCTGATCCTAGCATTGGTAATATCGTTGCTTCATAGTAAACATCAAGCCTTACTAGAGCTTCTGAGGCTAGAAATATATCCAACCTTTATGCTATTTGATGTCTTTCCCCGCGTCTATTATTCCAAGTGAACTTTCCATTCACTGTAGGTATATCTACCAATATAAATTTTGTGAGTAAGTCCTAAAATAGTTCCATCTCAGGGTCTTCTCTCCTTATTCCTCCTTTTTTTTAGTAAGGTTTAGTAACATATTGAAATCCCCTCCTAGTAACCAATATTTTTCCTGATGCATGTTACTTTGAGTCCTTATACTTTTTAAAAACACCTCTCTTTCTCCTGGAATTGGAGGCCCGTAAACAACAAATATGATTATATTTGCCTTCGTACCTACTTGTCTGAAACAACCTGTTAATATTCGAGGAAGGCATGTCCATCCGTCCACTATTATCTCAGCAGGGTTCCACAAAATAGCTATACCTCCTTCCATGCCTCTAGAATCTATAGCCATTTCCTCAAAATGGGGTTTCAAATAATGAACAATATTCTCAAGTTTCTGGCTCGAAACTTTAGTTTCTTGGATCAGCATTACTTGAGGCTTCTCTATTTTCAGTCTTTCCTTTAGATATCTCTATTTGCCTTTACTATTAAGGCCTTTGATATTCCAGGAGATTACTTTCATTGGTTAACTTTAGGTATTTGTTGGAATACCGTTGTTAACGGTATTATCTTTCATGTATTAATCAACATTTCACCAACCAATTTTATTGTGATTTATATTGATTCTTGTTATGATTTAAATATATCACATTTTTTTGGCAATAGGTTGGCCATGGCATTGATCTTGATTCCGTTAAATTTGAAATATGAAATATTTCCTAATGAATTTGAAATGAATATATTTTTATTGAATTTGAAATGAATATAATGTTATACTAAATATAGTGAAGTCGGCGCCATAGAAATTATAATTTTTTTAATCTTTTCATGAATGTGGATGGTTAAAATAATAATATTAATTATTTATAAAGGAAATGTTGGTAGTAATATTCCAATTTTTAATTTAGAAAGTGAGTGTGGCTATGTCTTCCATTCAAAAGAATGATGAACATGGTGACTTAGTTAAATGTAAGTTTGGTTGAATATGAAAATAAATTGTTTGGAGTTTTCAAATGCAAATGAGGTTTTAAGTTTGATTGAAATATAAGAAGTTGTTGTCAATATTGTTGAAAATGATAAAGAAAATTGCAATAATTAGGAAGTGAAAAATATGATAATGAAGTGGAACCATATGAAAGAAAACATGTAAAAGATAATGTATCTCATGGAAATGAAAATCTAGATCCTAGAAAAAAATTTAGCATGATTTTTTTTCAAATAACTGGGCATGGTGACCATGGTATATAATGTCACTATAGAAGCCTTATAACAAATAATGTGCTATCCACATATGTAACTAGTGTACATTTCTCCATTCAAATCAACCCTGCATTCATTTAGGGTTTTAAGTAATACGAGAAATACTCTAAAAATGGTCTCATTATAGTTCATTAAATATTTAGAATGACCAACACACATCATTCAACTTTATTCATTCATCAATTCTTAGATGTTCACCTACTAGAAGAAAGTACCCCAGGTTTGCAACATATGAGACTTGAAGAAATAAATGATAATATAGAAAGTGTGTGTGTGTGTGTAATTTAATCATAATTTATCATTAATTGTATAGAAATAGAAATAGAAATTTAATAACAATTAAAAATTTTATGTACATTGGAATCGATGCATTATAAATTGAAAAAAAAATTGAAATTGAAATTGATAAGGCAGTGTGGGAGTTATGGGAGGCATCTCTTAGTGGGGGTTGCTTTGGCCATGAGAGACTTTGACTTGGCCTTGTAGGATAAATATTACATAAGTTTGGGGTCTAGAGGTATTGTTGCAGTCAAGGTGGTGGCCTTGACGGGCTTAGGCTTACTCGACAATGCAAAATCAATGTGACAGAGCACGAAGAGGCATTGGTCCAAAAGGACAAAGAGAGAAGCATAGAGGGAAGGATGCAGAATTGGGGGAGGATGGAAGGGCTAAAGCAAAGTCTGGGGAGGAGTTTTCTCACAATCCAACTCCCTCTCTTGGCCAAGTTGATCCCCCTCCACTTTTCGACGCCTTAGAACTCAACTATGGCACGTCACTGCTCTTCTGGAGAAGTTGGGATAAGATAAACATGTTGATCGCAATGTGGCCATAGGTTTTATGAATGGAATACAACAAAATCAATTTCATATACAAGATTGATTGGATTCGTTACAACGGGGCCAAAGGAGAATTTCAAAGCACATGGAGCATATGGAGGGGAAGTTGTCTCATGTGGAACTTCACGTTCATAGCGATCCCAAACCTCTATATTCACCTCGCAATGGACCAAAAAACCCAACTTTGGTAAATCCTTATGTTCCTTGATGTATTTGGGTTGTATCTTTATCTTGGGGATATTTTGGGCCTTCTAGTATTTTCATTTCTAGGTTCTTGATAGCATATGGAATTTTGTAATTAGCTTTTGTGTTTATCTTATGACCAACAATTCCAGTAAGAGTGAGGCCATAAGAGCTCGGAAATTAGAGCAGTTATAGTGTAATGTTTGGATGAATAATAGAATCATTTTGACTAACAAAAATAAATAAATTAAAATTAACAAGTATTTAGAAATCAATGCATTAAAATAGAAATTGATATGTGGAGTATAATAAAGCTTCTATAAATTGACATATACATTGAAATTAAATTAAATGGGAATTGAAAAAGAAGTATAATTGGCATTGACATAATTGACATTGACATTGAAATAGAAAAAGACATTGAATAGAAATACAAATTAAATCTAGAATTGAAAATACAAATTAAAAACTGAAAAGAAATTGGAATTTTCATATACACTGAAATCAATGCATTAAAAACTAACATGTACATTAAAATCGATAATTATATATATGTTCTATTCAATAGAAATATAAGTTAACATATACACTAAAATCAATGTATTAGAACTTGACATGCATATTGAAATTATTGACTTAAAAATTAAATTGAAATTAAAATAAAATAAAAATTGACATTGAATTCCATGATAATATGAGCAATGAGGTGACCACACAACATCTAACAACTTCCATCTAACCGAGAGAAATGGCCTGTGCTATGGTTTCACACAGCTTTGTTACTGCTGGCGTCGTTGAAGATACTCCAACGACTGATTCTCCCAGCTCTATCGTCGCTGCCATAGAGGCACTCGTGGCTATACAGGTTGTAGCTCCCCTCGACAACATAGAGGCGGACCTACTCTTTCTCAGGGCTCCACAAATATTAGCTATCGTTGCCATCGATGAGGTTGTTGTTACACTGCCTTCTGCACACAGCTCTCGAACCGCCGCCATGGCTAAATACGCTGCTACAATGGATGTACCGGTCACTGCCCCCCTCGACATCATAGTTGCAAGTCCAAACTGGTCTAGCGGTGTAGTATTCCATCAAACAAGAGGCGTCCACAGGGTAGATGGAGATTGCATAAGAAAATACACAAACTCTCCCACTGCCCACACCTTCCTGCAGCTTGACCTTTCAGATCTGCAAACTGGGTGCGCAGAGGAGCTTCTGCTAGTTGGAAAAACCCAGTCTCACTGTGGCTACTCTCATCTTTTAGCCTCCATCAAGCCCCGGCACAACCTGGCAGATCTGGGAGACCAAAGAACAAGCATGTTCTCGACTCAGATTCGCACTAGGAGGCAGGAGTTTTCATATCTCTCTTCCCCTTCTTTCCAAATCCAGATCTCGCTTTTCTCAGGAAAAACCATATTGCATTGGGGGTGCTCAACGAATCTGGTGTAAAACCTCATGCATGACCTTGAACGCAAGCTAGGGATACCCTCTGCTCTTCAAAGACTTCTTTATGGAGGTAAACAAATAGAGAACCCTCTTCCACTTTCTTTTTACAATATTGAAAGAGATGCTTCGATTGTGTTAACTCTTCGTCTACGAGGGGGAGCTGTTGGGAAACCATCCACTACTCCTGCTTTCTCCTACAAAGATGTTGTCCATGCACAGCCACCCAAAGAATCAGCTCCACCTGCGGAGGCTCCCAAGCCTTTTTTGGTGGATATACTGGAGGAAATTCCCTCCATAGAAATCTCTCATCCAACGTTGGATGATAAAATCCAAAAGTATGCAAAATCTACCATCATTTGCAGATTTAATGTATTATGGCCTCGCATAGCTGATCTATACCAATGGATCCACTCCAACTGGACCAACAACATCAAGGTTTTATTTTGCTCGAAGGGTTTCTTCATAGTTGTGTTTTCCTTCAGTGAATATTATCAAAAAGCTTTAACGGAAGGCCCATTTTTTTCGGGAACAACAGGGCTATTCCTCACCCCCTGGTTCCCAGACTTAGACCCCTCTACGACAGTCATCACCAAGCTTCCCATTTGGGTCAAACTTCTGAACCTCCCAACACATTTGTGGCACTTATTTATCTTCCAAGGGATTGGAAACACTCTGGGTAGCTTTCTCGCAACGGATCCCTCTAGGGGGGAGAAGGGAATATACACCTATGGCAGAATCTGCGCAGAAATAGACATAAGTAGAGGTCTGCCCGATAAAACCAACCTCAAAATTCGAGACTTCCTATGGACATAGGCCTTGGATTATGATAACACCGCCTTTCGATGCCACCACTCCCATCAAGCAGGGCACCTTCAGAACACCTGCACCACGTTCCTCGCCCAAAAGAAGAAAAATATTTGTAAATAAAAATCCAAAAGCTGGAAACCATGTGATCCACCCCCCATGGATGACAATGATTCCTTCAGCTCGGATGAAGAGGAGGATGTAGTATATGGGGAGGATGCAAAGCATACGAAGGACACATCCGCGACGAGCCTTGAGGGACCCACGGAACCACTGAATTCACAAAAGCCTTCTCATGAGTCTTCTACCTCAGATTTAGACAAGGAGACTCCTCCTTCAACCCATAACAGTCTGCAAGTGGTTCTTGCCCAGTTGCACAACAACAGATGGGTCAAAGTTAGTAAAAAGAAAGGAAAACAATGTTCTATGGAAGATTTGACCCATTCTGGGTAGACTCCTATGCTTAGCCCACTACTTCCATGTTACCCCTTGTGATCCGTTTTGCTTACTTCATGGTTACTCTTCAAGACCGAGGTTGAGAATTCATCATTTCTGGTTCCCCGCTATCTAGCCTCTCTTGATTGTAACTTCATATTGTACCATATGCTTTCTTAATAGAACTAGTCTTATTCAAAAAAAAAAAAAAAATGACATTGAATAAAAATTGAAATTGACATATACATTAAAATCAGTGCATTAGAAATTGACATGTACATTCAAATCAATGCATTATAAATTGACTTGTACACTAAAATCAAACATTAATATTTTTACAATTTCATCATTCAACATTATTACTTTATTTCTATTCAATTTATCCCGTATGTAACTCTTGAAGTATATTTCTGAATAATGGTCTCTATATTCTCAACAAACCGAGAAAACTAATTAAATTTCAAATATCAAATTCATTCCACACATATACATATATATAATTTTGGATTATATATCAATTGTGTCACTATAATAAAAAATAAAGAAGATATATTGACATTAATCTTTTTTAATATAAAAAATCTATATTTTCAATTATTGACAAAAGTGAGTAAATTTTAAATGATCATATTCTTAGGCATACATATACAGAATGTTGATCATCTACAAATTTTATGTGATTTTCCATGGAAAAAACTAACCTAGCTCCATATTTATCTTGGATCTATCGAGCATTGAGAGGGATCAAATCTCTTGGGGTGCAAATCTTTCCTCAGGTTTTTCACTCTAAAGGAGGTTTGCACCTTGAGAGATTTGATCCATCGCAATGCTTGATAGATCTAGGGTTAAGATAGACCTAGGTTGGTTCCAGAAGTGGGTTGTGACACAAAGTTTGTAGATGATCAAAATTATTTATATGTCCAATATTAATTTGATCATATGAAATTTACTCACTTTCTTTATTTGGTTTAACGTATTATTGAGGAGGATCAATGCCAACCTATTTTCTTCACTTTTTTCTTTTAATAGCGATACAAATTGTAGATGACTAATATTATCTATATACATATGTGAAATTTTAATCTAATCATTTAAAATTTATTCACTTTTATTGATTGTGTTGTGATAGAACTTGCAAACAATTAAAAACAAAATTGCAAAGATTGAATTAAGGAAAACAATTTTGAACTCATAAATTTACACTGGGAAAGGTTTATGCTCTATTGCTTAATATTTACAAAGGGTTTATATCACCACATAGGCATATAAAATTTCCTAGTATAGATTTGATAAAATTTGGATATCCAAGAATTTTGAAATTGTCTCACCAATTCAAGAATGTGAAGTTCCATGTTTTGAGGAGAAATTATTGACTATTGTTATCATTACCCAACAATCTTCACCTTGAAAATAATTTCTTGATACCTTACCCAAGCCCACTCATCACCTTTTTTGTAATCCAGTAGAAGCTAAATACCAATGTAGCATCTCTAATAGTACAAGTTTTGTGAATATGTCTACAGAATTTTCTTGTGTATCATATACTCCATCTCCATCAACAACTTGTCTTAAAAAATGGTATTTAATGTTATTGTGCTTAGTCTTGGTATGATAAGCTAGATAAAAATCCAAATGAATATCACTTTCACTATCACAACATACATTCACATTATCTTTTTATGTCTAAATTAATCCATAAGGCCCTTTAACCAAGTCGTCTCTTTTCTTGTATGTGAGACAATGATATATTTTCCTTACTATTGGATAAATAAACTATTTCTTGAAGGTTTGACATCCAACTAATATATCCTCCTCCATGAGTAAAATCATCACCTGAAGTAGATCTTTTGTTGTCCAAATCACTTGCAAAATTTGAATCAAAATAGCCATAAACTAAATCATTAAACCCATCAAGGTTGATGTAGTAATTAATTTTTCCTTGAGATATTCAAGCACCCATTTCACTATTTTTCAATGATCCTTTCCTACATTTTCCATGTATCTACTAAAAACACCAACTACATGTAAAATATTTGGCCTTGTGCATACCATTGCATACATTAATATCCTATTAGACTCATATATGGCACTTAAGACATATGATCCCTTTTTTCTTTACCAGTAGGACATAATCTCGAAGAAATATTAAAATGTGAAGGAAAAGGTACATTTACACGATCCACATTATCGATACCAAATTGGAGAGAATTTTCTCCACATCTATTGTGATAGCCAAAATTTATCGTTTTTTCTATCCTGTATAAATTTTCCAGGCCTAAACTTTTCTCCCACTCCTAGATCCTTCATAAAAAAATTCCTAGCTAGCCAAGCCTTTAACCTGTTGATCTCAACCATACTTCATAAATTTTATTTTATTAATTTAATTGTTATTTTATTATTTCCTTAGGAGGCCTATATTAGACCTCAAATTTCCCCAATGCCACTTTATTTCAAGTATTTACGAATTTAGGGCAAAATCTAGATAACATTGTTGACCTGTACTACCCTTGAATGCAAATATGCATACTTTATAATGATTATTTATTTTGAAAAAAGCAGATTTTAAAGACACATCTATTTCATTCTTTCACACTACATATTTTCCTATCCAATTGATGAGATTAATCTCAAGTTAAAAGCATGGTTGTTAGATTCACATGGGTTTATGTTAGTTACATACATTTAGTTTCGATGTATTTTTTGATCCAAACTTATGCAAGAACACAATAGAATACATATATAAACATAAATACAGAAGTGAAACAGAAATAAAACTTTATTTCATTAATATCAAAGAACTGAAATATGCTTACATAAAAAATGGAAATAAACTACCTCGGGCGATAGTAACGTATCTATGAGAAGAGATGTGGTGGATACATGCCTATGAAATATATTAAAATGAGGCTTGGTGGCCTTTCTATCATTGAGAAATAATGAGAAACCCTAAAAATCCAAAAATGTAACCCTAGGAGATGAAGCGCAAAAAGCTTATGGTCGTTGTTAGGCTAAGTTGGAACATCAACTTCCCGGAATCGTAACTTTGGCATATGATCTTCGCTTAGCTATCATAATACCTCGTTTCAAATATCTCAAAGAGGAGGCTGAAATAAATTACATAAACTAATTTGAGACTTTTCTAGTCTCTCCATTTTTCCTAAAAAATGTTTTTTAGTCCCTCAAAATGGCTCCAGAAGTATAGGACCAAAAAAAAGCCAAAAATAGTAATTTGTGCTACAATTAAGGAAACTAAAAAACTGAAAGAAAAAATGGTGGTAGTCCAAGTGGAATAGGTTGGTGGCCACTAATATCCACTTGGATCGGTCCTCCCCCATTAGGAAGCAATGGTCCCCATTACGTTGAGTGCCTCCATGAGTTGGGGAAACTTCTGCGGAACTTGGTCCTTAGTGAGCCACTTTCCTTGGTGTAGGAGTTTGCCAGATTTGACAACCCGATGCAGATGGATCTTCTTTTGGTGAGTTTTCTTGATCTGTGTGTCCGTGATTCAATCAGTTGTGGCATGTTCCATGCAGTCTTGGTTTATCTTTGTTGGTGTGTTGTTCTGCAATGTCAGGTGTGTCCAGTAATGGTGGAAAGTATGGCTAAAAGTGGTTCACATTGAACACTGGGTGCAAGCCAAGGAACGACGGAATGTTGAGCTCAAAGGAATTGTCTCCTACAACCTTGTTGATGGTGTATGGCCCATATCAGAGCAGGTGAGGCTTGCGGTGGGGTCCAGCGAGGTGCTCCTTATGCAAATGTAGCCAAACTTTGTCACCCACCTGGAACTTGTGTGGAACCCGATGTTGATCATGCCGTTGCTTGTACTTAGAATTGACTATGTCCAATATGTCATGGACCTAATGGCAGACTTGTTGAATGAGCTCAATGAAGATGTTTTCCTTGTCAACTTCAGATTGGACATGAGCTGAATCTTCCTGAGTAGCTGCAAATGGTATGACCACATCAATGGGACATAATGGATGGAATCCCAATCCCACCTGAAAGGGGTTGTGTCCAGTTGAGTTATTGAGAGCTCAGTTGTAGCTTTGCTGGACATAGGGAAGGCTTTCATCCCATGTAAGAGGATGCTTCGAGTTGTACATGCACATAATGTGCACGATCATCCTATTGACAACCTCTGATTGGACATCAGTTTGGGGGTGGAAATTCACGGACTTAGTCACGGGGGCTTCACTTAATAATCCTCTAACATATCGCGTGCGACCATATCATATTAAACAATACCCTTAATTTGAGTACATATTGGAAAATTCCCCTAAAAATCACATTATTTAACCCCCGTCCAATATAAACCCAATGCACCTTCCCAATTTAAAAAGCCCCTACCTTCACTATATATTGTGGGTATCCATTTTTTGATAAAAATTTTTATACCCCTTTATATTTTTTATACCTGCCAATATAAAAACCCTTTATCCCCTATATATCCCCCAATATATTATGTCATTTTTCCCTCATTATATATCCCCCAATATGAACCCACGTGCTATGGTATTGCTCCCACAGTGAATCCCCTGTGGACTTACTGAGCTTGGTATCTAACATCAACCAGAGACTTGACCAAAATGTACCTAGGAACCTGTTGTCCCGATTTGAGATAATGGACCGCGGGATCAGAAAATGCACCCACATTCATTCAAAGAAGAGTTTAGCAGTGGATTGTGTTGTGATACTCTTCTTGCAGGCCACTATAATGGTCATCTTAGATAATTTGTCAACTACCACAAAAACACAGTTGTTTCCATACTTAGTAGAAGGAAGGCCCGACATGTAATCCATGGAGATGGATTCCCAAGGTCAACTAGGAGTAGGAATAGGAGTATATAGGCCTTGATTCTTGATGGTTGGCTTGGAAATGATGTAGGATGTGTAGGATCTGATGTACTTCCTAACATCTCGTCGAAGGTTTGGCTAATAAAAATACTTTTGAAATACTGCCACTGTTTTCTCTACCTCGAAATTTCCAGCGTCTCGATTGTAGTGTGCTTCCAAAATCTTCTTAGAACACTCAATTGAAGGAATAGAGAGGTGTCCCAGGTGTCATAACAGTGCATCCTAGAGGTGATAATTTGTAACTTGCTTTCCTGCCAGGAGAATCTGGTATGTGTTGCTGACTTCTGAATCACTCTTGTAAAGATTCGGCCACCCCAAAGTCTCATGCCCGCAAGAGTTGAGCACGGTGGTCATCACCATGACCGAAGGTCGGCTGAGGCAGTCTGCAACATTTTTGGTGCTACCCTTCTTGTACTTAATGTTCATATGTAACTATTGCAGGCATGTGGACCATTTCTGATGGTGATCGTTCTGCAACTTCCCTTTTGTCTATATGAACTGGAGGGGTCAGTGGTCTATGTGGATGACCGTTTCCTTCCCCAGATCGTAATGCTTCCATTCTTAGCATGCCTATACAATCAAATACATCTTTTTGTCATAGATGGGATACTTTCATACTGTGTCTGAAAGTGTCTCACTCACAAGGGCTTCACTAGGGGAGAAATACCATACCACGTGGGTTCATATTAGGGGATATATATTTTGGAAAAAATGACATAATATATTGGGGGATATATAGGGGGTAAAGGGTTTTTATATTGGCAGGCATACAAAATGGATCTCAAAGTTAATGAAAAAATATAAAGGGATATAAAAGGTGTTAAGGAAAAAATGGATACCTACAATATTTAGTGGAAGTAGGGGCTTTTTGAATTAGGAAGGTGTATTGGGTTCGTATTGGTAGGGGGTATTGTCCAATATGTATCCAAATTAAGGGTATTTTTTAATATTCCACGAACGCAGGTGATAGGTCAGAGGTTCATTGAGTGAATTCCTTGTGGTCTCACTGCGATATGCCATTGGATGTCCTTTCTAAGTAATAAATGCACCAATAGCATAGTTGGAGGCATCTGTCTCAATATAAAATAGTTGCTACAAGTCTGGTAATGTAAGCACTGGTGTAGAGCAGAGTTGATGCCTCAACTCGACGAATGCCTTCTGTTGGGATTTGGACCAAAAGAACTTTGCTTTCGCCCCTCCCTTGGTGAGTTGACTCAAAGGCCAAGTGGTATGAGAGAAGCCCAACACGAACCTACGGTAGAAGTTAGAAAGATCTAGAAAGTTGCAGAGCTCTGTCAGAGTGGTTGGGGCTAGCCAATCCTAAATGACCTTATCTTGGCTGGGTCCACATGCACACCTTGCTCATCATTGATGTACCATAGATATTGAACCCGGGTCATGCTAAAAGCGCATTTCTCCAAATTTTCACATAACTTGTGTTGTCGTAGTGTTTGGAGGACCTATAGAATGTGGTGGAGGTGCTCTTCCCAACTCTGGTTGAAGATCAGGATGTCATCCAAATACACCACCACAAATGAGTTAGTGAATGGTCAAAAAATGTCATCCATCAGCCTCATGAAGGTTGTGAGGGCATTCTTCAACCTGAAAGGCATGACCAAACATTCAAAAAGGCCCTCGGATTTGAAGGCAACCTTCCACACATCGGAGGGTTCGATTATCACCTGGTGATACACCAGACTTCAAGTCAATCTTACTAAATATTTTGCCCCTTTGAGTTGGTCCAGCAAATCATCAATATGTGGAATCAGATGCCTATTCTGGACATTGATCTTTTTCAGTGTGATATATTTAATAGAAAGTCTCTAGAGCTTGTCCTTCTTTTGTACCAACACGATCGATATCCCACAAGGTGATGAACTTGGCCTAATGTTCCCTTTCTGAAATATCTCCTTAATCTGCCTCTTGATCTCATCATTCTCCAGAACATAACATCGTTAGATCGACCCATTGGGTAGTGACACGCCCAGGGTTAGATCGATGAAGTGCTTGACTTGACAGTGTAGAGTTACCCCTGTGGGAGAGGTGAAAATTTCCTTCTACTCCTCCATGACCTTGTCCATTTGTTGCAGCCATGTAGAGGAGCCCTATCTGGAGACCTTGGCCACAATATTCTTTTGGTCCTGAGGGTGAATCACAAGGAAAAAAAATTCCCTGGTCTAGGAGACGATCTTATTGCATTTCTTTGCAATGATCAGAGAGATGGTGGTAGGTGGTGCTACCTCCAGTATACTATTGATCTGAATTGGAAAAAAACTAGTTTGGAGTGCTAGCTTCCTCATCAGAATAAAATAAGAGTTCTTAAGGATTGTGTCAATTAGCAAGTCTTATGAGAGGGTTTCTGTGTTAAATATTTGTGTCTTTTATGAGAAATTCATGAAGTAAATTAGCTTTAAAAACACATAAAAAAAAATTAAATTATAGAGAATGTAATACACAACAAAACACATTACATAGAGTCGATAAAGGAGTTCACCCCTCCCGAGCTACGTCTCCTTGGACCTGCATGAATGGCTTGGTCCTCTTTAGATTAATGGTCACTTCTACGATTGCATGCACCTACAGTGCGCTAATGGCTCTCAAAACTACTCCAATGGATCTAGAAGATCCAAAAACACCTGTCTAGGCTTTGACTGAGTCGAGTTTGCTTTTCTGAGTCAAAATTTATGTCTCATTCAAAATATCCTCCAAAACCTCCGATAATTTAGCTAATTGCACCCCTAACTGGCAGTTCTGCTTAATTTCAGAGAAGTCTTCCAAGTTTCAGAGTATTAAATGCCTGCAGTTACAGTTTGCCACATGCTGGCATTTAATTTTAATGTTAGTGGCTTAAAGGTTTGGAATGTGCGCCATTTGAAAATTTGTTGGAATGGAGTTTTGGTGGAGTGGTCAATAAATCAAAGCGCGTTCTCCCACTGTACAACTAGCCAATACGTGGCCCATTGGTAAACAACTTGAATTGCACATTGGAGGTTCAGAGTTTGAATCCCACTACTACCAAATCGGTCCTGCGGGTCATTTTGGCCTTTCTCGAGCTGCCATGGGGCAGCTTGTGATTGGGCCACATGGCGGCTTGAGATTGGCCAAAAATCCACCAATAAAAGTTTAGCTAATGAAAATTTTCCACTTGGCGCAACTTGGTGAAGCCACATCATCCTTCCACGTCATTTCCAACTTTGCCTGCCACATCATCATCCTGTTATTTTTGCACAAATTTTAACTGTTTGTGGTAACAAATAGCAAGCTCTAACTTTCACATACAGAGTTAGTTTTTGATGAAATAAAGTGCACCAGAATCAAGGCAATGAGACCTATCCGGTCATTCAGGTTCCACTTCATTCTAGGAACCTTGAATTTTTAGCAAATATTTGCCCCCAATTTAGTTTTTTATCACTCCTTCCCACTGAAAGGATTTTGGACCCACAAAAGCTGGTTATCTGATGAGATTTTAATCCTCTTCACCTTTCGAAGTTCTATCAACTTGATTCTACTTGAAAAATATTCATGAAAACCACTTTGGTTTAGTGACATGGCTTGCCTTGAAAATGGCTTGGCACTTCAACCAATGTCCTCCTTTTGCTGTTGGCCCAATCCAACACTTACTGGTTGCTTGCTAACTGATTAAACACCTTGTTGTACCAAAGCGATCCCTCGGTGCTTGGAATGCAGACTAATGGCCTTCCCATTGAGAATCTTGTTCCTCCTTTGCATAAACATGCATTTGATGCAAGCTTCTCCTTGGAAACTCTTTTCCAATTAAGCACATATGAGTGAACTACAACAATGAGTTCCAATATTAGTAAACACAAGAAAAGAAAGGACCATTCTTTTTACCTCCACGGTTCCAAATTCCACATTTGGAATAATGCATTCACCATCTCTTTCACTTCTTGGTGTCAACACATAAAATGGTCTACAATGGCTGTTATTTTGGCTGCAAACTTTTTTGGCATGTTGTCCACTTTTCTCTTCTTGATTCCATTATCATCCAGTATTGACATGCTTCTCATGCCATGATTTGAGAATTAAGGCTAATCATGAGCCTCTCGCTCAAGAGTGGACCTTCCAAAATCCTGAGACATCTTGTCACAAGAAAAACCATTAATTTTAAAAAACACATCATGTATGAAACACAACTTGACGACCTCTTCCTTTTTCTCCTTCAAAGAAACAAATGTCACATCCTGTGAACATCACCATGTACTCTTACATCTTGGTGTACAAACCCATCGGTGAAATACAAGTTGAGAAAACATGTGTCTTCAAACCATTGACTCTTAAGTCAAACAAAAGCATATACAACACTTGACGACAATTTTTCCAAAAACAACAAGAATTTCACATCTCATGAAACAATTCGTCAATATCTCCCTTTCATCCTTGGAGACAAAATCAACTCTTCCAAGTCAATAAGACATACATGTAACAATCAATCGACCAACACGATTTGATCACTCATGCATGTGAAAATGATCAACACTCTCAAGTTGACAACATACATGTTAACAAAGCAATCAACCAACACAATTCAATCACTCTTGCATGTTCAAGCACAATGAAACTATCAAAAATTTCACTATTCACACACACAAACTCTCATTCACGTATACAATGCTCAACTCTCTCGCAAGTACAATTATAAGTACAAGAATCCCATTGGTATGTACAAGTACTTAAAGAGATGAAATGACCAAATTTGCTGCAAAAAAGTGAGTCAACATACTCCACTTTCAAACACCTTCCTGGCGTAAACATGCAACATGCATTCTAGAGAAATATAATTGCATTCACATGCAAATTGCAACTAAAAATTGCCATCTTTGCTACATCCAAGTGAGTCAACATAACTCTACTTTTCCAACATCTTACTACGTGCAATATGCAACATACTTTCAAGAGAAAAAAAATGCATTCAATTGGAAAAGAAATGCATCAATAAGGCAAGATTTGCTTCAATCATCAAAAGAAATGCAAGGCCTTAATTGGTTAAGAAATCTAACCATCCCTTTCCAAACCATTTCAATGGTGCTTTTTTCAGCTACACTTCATCATGTGAATCATCCTAACCCACATCAATTATGGAATCCTATTTTCCATTATTGTCAAAATCTCTCTCCACCTTCATCAAATTTCATGGATGACTTGTTGGATATAAAGTCCAACACTTGTCTACAAGATGACCCTGCTTATGGAAATGAGTGAAAAATAATTGTATCTTCTTTTCAACATGGTTTTCATTGTCCATTGGACTTTTGGCTTTCTGTCTCCTTTCTTTTGAAAGTTTCTTGTGCATGGTTGTATTCTTCCAGCACCTCGAAACAGTATGGTTATTCAAACCACAAAAGGAACATGTAAATTTTCTCCAAATCTTATGTGAGGATTTTCCATATTTATCATAGTTAAAAGAAACTTGATTAAAGACATATTTATACCTTTCACATTCACCTTTTTCGCCTTCTTGAGGAGGTGAATTTGATGAGGTAATGGCTCGCTTCATAATACCATCAATGGCTTCAATGACTTTAGAGCTTTCAACATCCTCTTGTTTTCCATTTCCATTAGTTGCATCCTTATGAACATCTTCTTGCAAAGTGAGTATAAAACTTTTGCATTCCTTATGAACACAAATTTCACAATCTTGAGGTAATGAACATGTAATGAAATTCTTTCTTGGAACACCTTCATGTACCTCCTTGGCTTTAAAGCATTCTCCATCTTCTTGTCCATAACCAAGACCCAAATACCTAGGCCTTTCCTCAAAAAATATTGGATCAACCATGCCTTGTGAATTTTTTCCCAATCCTTTACCTTCATAGCCCATCTTCATCAATAATTTGGACCCTATTCTTCTAGTGTGTCTTTCAAAAACACCAAAACATTCATATTAAGTGGAAAATGAAGATAAAATTGATTTTCATGCCTCATTTTCACACACATACTTGGCTAGGGTTTCCTTTTCAATATGGAGCTGAGTCTACATCTCATACATATTTTCAAGAAAATCTTGCTTCTTTTCCTTCATGGCAATGGACTACTCTTGAAGTATAGTGTTCTCATTCCTATATTCAACCAAATATTGCACCATATCTCTCATGATGTAGAGCTTCTGCAACACCTCTTTACACTACAAGGAAAATATCCTCTAGCAGAGGTTATAAAGGAGGTTTTTAGTGTTATAAAATTGGCTAAAATTGTCAAAAAAACATTTGCTACAACATACGTTTATGGTTACGGAGGTTTTGGCGGAGCTTTCAATGGAAATTCAACACAATTAAAAAAATTGGGCGGCCGAAGGTTATTATGGATGTTTTTTTCATCGGTGCGCTATTAAGGTTTCAATGCACTGGTGCGTGTCATCTATACGGTGGCCCCGGGGTGGTCAAAGGTTCCTGCACCCGGCGCAGTGTTGATGATACAATGCACAGGGCCGTACCAATTGGTCTTGAGATTTGTGCGGTGCCCATAAGTCGTCTCAATGCACCGGTACGTAGACTTATAGAAATGTGTCGGTGCGTCGTATCAGAAAAACACACCGATATTTATAATTGTATTGGTATTTTTGTGGTGCCCATACGTCGTACAAATTCATTGATCCGTAGTCTCACATAAAAGCACTAGTGCACAGTATCTCACAACCGCACTGAGATTTTTAATTGGTTTTGGTATTTGTGTGGTGCCCATAGGTCGTAGAAACACACTAGTGCGCTTCAGCATACAAAAGAACCAATGTACAGTACCTGACACGCATTGGTGTTTATTTTGTATTTTTTAGAAACATCGACTTGTGACAGTGCAATTATTGTGATTTTTCTAAATTCATTATTCATCAAAAGTCGACACATCTTATAACAATATTCATATTAATTAAATTTTTATTAATTCATTTGAATGTGATGTTTGGATTAATTTGTTATATCATATCATAATTATTGTGGTTTTTTAAAATTCATTATTCATCGAAAGTCGACACATATATATCTTATAACAATATTCATGTGAATTAAATTTTTATTAGTGCATTTGAGAACAACAATGGAGAACGTAATAGAATAAATTAAAGCACACACACACACACACATATATAAGACAGTCTTTGTCATACAAAAAGGGACAATTATTGGTATCCCTTTGTCATTCAATTGAGACATTGTGTCCTTTACATTAAACAAAATTTCTGGTTTCACAAACATATTAAAAAAAATACAACACCTTGCTTTGATATCCAAACATAGTGATCATCATTCTTCGCTTGAACTGTTGTCACTGCTAGAGCTATTTCCATGACTTGGGTTATTTTCAGGAATGTTTTGTTCACGATGTTGATTGTTTTCTTCTTCTTCACCTTCCATCTACAAACATAAAAATAAACTAAAATGAGTGTATATACATTGGTGAGAATAATGAAAATTTAAATATTAAATAATATACATCAATGTAAATCGAAAAGAAAAATGGCGTACCATAGCAACAATTGACTCATAAACTACACACATTCTTTCAAAGCCATGTACCATGCCATCTTTCAAAATTTAATCTGTTGGTGCAATTCCATACTTTGTTTCCTGCAAGTTTTTAACCCCATAACAAATCATATATTTAATATAAAATATTTTTTTGTTCTATTAATTATAGACAGAGCTAAGTAAAACAAGATCAATACATGCTTACAAATTTCACAATTAATTTCTGATATGCCAACATATACTCACAACCCATATTTAACCCAATTTCAATCAATTCGTTTGATGGTTCTTCTTTGTATGTTAGCACTTGTTTGAAAACATTCAATGATGATTTTTGTAAAACAACTTAAAAAATACACAAATGAAATCTAGTTAAGTTGTTATAAGGAAGTAACAATTACTCACAAACTTAGATATCAACCCTTTTCTTCCTTGTCGTCCTATTTTATGTGTTGAATGGGTTCCATTTTCTTTTCTTTTCTGCAAGAAAATTCTTGAAAATTAATATTTAATTCTAAATTTTTTATTTATTGTACCTAATGATCAAAAAATTCAATGATGACATATTACATTTGAAGCACGTTGTTTTTTAGATGGTTCCTCCTGCGATGCAATTTTGTCCATTTCTTTGACCAACACCTTGTACACCCTTTTGGACATTCCTACAGACATATTTCTGATATCATCTCATTCATCTTTTGAGATTTTCATAATCTTCCTGAAAATGTAACATGACAATAAACTATTATATTTTTATACTGATATATGAAAAGTAAATATAACAAAAGTGATATTTATAAATAATTCTAGACAAACATTTAAAGGAATATTACTTTTTCATTCCTTTTTTTTGTATGTTTTTTATTGCGTCGAGAGGCGCAATCTGTAGCCAGTATGACCCTGATGTTGGGTATGTCACGTTCTCAAAAAATAATAGATTTTACTTTTTCTAATGTTGGCCAAAGCATTAACTAATCTTGAATTTTATATAACTTGAATATTTAGATTATATATAACTTTTTAAACTTATTAATGGGCTAAGATTAACTATTAAAATAAAACTATGTATTATTTATATAATTTGAATGGATAGTAAATTATATATGTGAATTTGAATGGATCATAAATTTACCTTTAACAAAAAAATTTACCACATTGAATTTCCAAATTAAGTAAAATTTTATACATCTTTACTCTTTACTAAAGTCAATACCATTTCCTAAATCAAAGGAAAAGAGTTAATTCAACACAAACAATCAAAATCCAAAATATTTTAATATTTATTTTAATTAAATATTTGTAAAATGAATCTTTAAAAAGAAAACCCATATTCTATGGATAAATTAAAATATTTAAAGACATGAATATTTCCCCATCAAAGTTGCAATATTTTAAAATTTAAATAAATATAAATATAAATAAACATAAGGTATGGTAAATAAATAAAATCTATTTTTATACTTACTTCATAGCTATGGTAAATAAATAAAAATATATATAAACTAGATGTATGGTAAATAAATAAAAATTCTTTTTATATTTACTCCATAAAACTTTTTATATTTAAAAAAACTTAAAAGGGAGGTTTTATTTAGATGAAGCCTATGGGAATAATACCATGAGACAAATTAATATTGATACCATGGGTCAAATACCATATTTAAAAAATAAGTATGGTAAATAAATAAATATAAAAGAGGTATAAAGAGGTATGATAAATAAATAAATACAAAATAGGTATAAAGAAGGTATGGTAAATAAATAAATATAAAATAGATATAAAGAGGTAAGGTAAATAAATAACAATATATCAAATAGAATTATAAATAAAAATTTAATTATATAACAAGCCTATGGGCCAAATACCATAGTAAATTAAAGAGGTATGGTAAATAAATAAAAATATAAATAAATCAGAGGTATGGTAAGTAAATAAAACCTCCTTTCATATTTACTCCATAATGTGTTTTATGTTTACGAATATTTATGTTCATTAGTTTACATAACTAAGAAGAAAGAGAGAGAGAGAGTGATAAGGGAGAGATGGAGAGAGAGTGTGTATGTTTAGGGGTGAGATAAAGAGACAAAGTAAGACATATGGAAAGAAGGGGGGAGAGAAGAAGAGAGAAGGAGAGAGGGAGGGATACAGTAATGTAGTTGGAGAGAGAGAGTGGGGTGGAAAGAGAGAGAGAAAGAAAGGGAGATGGGGGAAGAGAGAGAGAGAGAGAGAGAGAGAGAGAGATGGGGGAAGAGAGAGGATTGGAGGGAGAAGAGAGAGGGAGGTAGGAGAGAAAGGGAGAGAGAGGAGGAGAGTGATGGGGGAAGAGAGAGTATTGGGGAGAGAGAGAGAGAGAGAGATTTCAGGTAAGAGAGAGGGAGTTAGGAGAGATAGAGAGAGAGGAAGGATGAGAGAGAGGATGAGAGAGGGATTGATAGAGACATGGAGTTGGAGGGGGAGAGATGTAGGAAATAAGAAATAAATACAGTGAGAAGTGGAGAGAGAGAAGGAGTGACAAGGGAGAGACAGAGAGAGAGCGTGTATGTTTGGGGCTGATATAAAGAGACAAATAAGGAGAGATGGAGATAAGGGTGGGAGAAGGAGATATAAGGAGAGAGGGAGGGATATAGTAACATATTTGGTGGGTGAAGAGAGAGAGAGAGAGGGAGAGAGAGATGGGAGATAAATGGAAAGAGAGGAAAGAAGAGAGAGGATGTGAGAGAGTGGAGAGAGGGAGGGAAAGAGAGATGGACTAGAAGGGGGAGGGAGAGGGAGGTAAGAATAAATACATAGAGAATAAAGGTGGGGAGAGATAGAGAGAGTGAATGATAAGGAATATGGAGAGAGAGGGAGAGAGGACAAAAGGAGGAAAGAGAGATATTAGCGAGGGAGAGGGAGAGAAGGGGAAGATAGTGATATAGATGGAAGGTGAAGAGAGGGAAGAAGAGAGAGATGGGGAGAGGAGGAGATTGAAAAAGAGATTAATATATATGGAGTGCGAGAGTGTGTGTTTTAGGGGGGTGAGATAGAGAGACAGAAAAGAAGAGATGGAGGGGGATATAGATATGGATGGAGGGTGGAGAGAGGGAAGAATATTTCTCACACTAGATGGATTGATATAAGTGGAGATGGTGATTTATAATCTTATTTGATTATTTGCACTATATGCATCGATTTTAGTGTAGATATTTATTTCTAATGATATTTGATTACTTGCACTAGATGCATTGATTTCAGTGTAGGTGGTGATTTCTAATACAATTTGATTGCTTGCACTGAATTTGTTGATTTCAATTTAGATGTCGATTTATAATTATATTTAATTACTTGCACTAGATGAATTTATTTCAATGTAGATGATTTCTAATCCTATTTGATTGTTCGCACTAAATGCATTGATTTCAGTGTAGATAGCGATTTCTAATCCTATTTGATTTCTTGGAGTAAATGCATTGATTTTAGTGTAGATGTTGATTTCTAGAGAGAGAGAGTAAGTGATAAGGAAGATGGAGAGAGAGGGAGAGAGTACAAAAGGAGGAAAGAGAGATATTAGCAGGGGAGAGGGAGAGAAAGGGAAGATAGAGATATAGATGGAAGGTGAAGAGAGGGAAGAAGAGAGAGATGGGGAGAGGGGGTGATTGACAAAGAGATTGATATATATGGAGTGCTTGAGCGCATGTGTTTAGGGGGTGAGATAGAGAGAAAAAAAGAATATATGGAGGGGGATATAGATATGGATGGAGGGTGGAGAGCGGGAGGAATATTTCTCGCACTAGATGGATTGATATAAGTGGAGATGGTGATTTCTAATCCTATTTGATTATTTGCACTAGATGCATCGATTTTAGTGTAGATATTTATTTATAAATATATTTGATTAGTTGCACTAGATGCATTGATTTCAATGTAGGTGGTGATTTCTAATACAATTTGATTGCTTGCACTGAATGTGTTGATTTCAATTTAGATGTCAATTTATAATTATATTTGATTACTTGCACTAGATGAATTGATTTCAATGTAGATTATTTCTAATCCTATTTGATTGTTTGCACTAAATGCATTGATTTCAGTGTAGATGGCGATTTCTAATCCTATTTGATTTCTTTGAGTAAATGCATTGATTTCAGTGTAGATGTTGGTTTCTACAGAGAGAGAGTGAGTGATAAGGAAAATGGAGAGAGAGAGAGAGAGAGAGAGGGAAAAAGGAGGAAAGAGAGATATTTGCGGGGGAGAGGGAGAGAAGGGGAAGATAGAGATATAGATGGAAGGTGTAGAGAGGGAAGAAGAGAGAGATGGGGAGAGGGGGTGATTGACAAAGAGAATGATATATATGGATTGTGAGAGTGTGTGTGTTTAGGGGGGTGAGATAGAGAGACAAAAAACAAGAGATGGGGGGGGGATATAGAAATGGATGGAGGGTGGAGAGAGGGAAGAATATTTCTTGCACTAGATGGATTGATTTAAGTGGAGATGGTGATTTATAATCCTATTTGATTATTTGCAATAGATGCATCGATTTTAGTGTAGATATTTATTTCTAATGATATTTGATTACTTGCACTAGATGCATTGATTTCAGTGTAGGTGGTGATTTCTAATACTATTTGATTGCTTTCACTAGATGTGTTGATTTCAATTTAGATGTCGATTTATAATTATATTTGATTGCTTGCACTAGATGCATTAATTTCAATGTAGATTATTTTTAATCCTATTTGATTGTTTGCACTAAATGCATTGATTTCAGTGTAGATGGTGATTTCTAATCCTATTTGATTGCTTTGAGTAAATGCATTGATTTCAGTGTAGATGTTGGTTTCTAATCTTATTTGATTGTTTGCATTAGGTGCATTGATTTCAATGTAGAATTTATTTTCTAATCTCATTTGATTTCTTGCATTAAATGCATTGATTTCAATGTATATATTGATTTATGATTTGATGTAATTGGATATATGATGGTACATTAATTTTAAAGTGATTGGATTAACAATATGCATTGATTTTAGTATAAGCACAAAAAGTTATTGACAATGTACATTGATTTTTGTGTTATAGTAATTTAACCTATTAATATTGGAGAACAAGAGAGACAAGGTATCATGTTTACTACAACAGCTCGAGCTAAATATTTAAGTGGTTTATGATTTAAATTTTCTTTTTCATATAATCGATATGAAAAGATAACAAAACTAACAAGGGTTGCAATAAGAATAGTAGAAGAAAATAGTTTGAGATTGATCACAATGAAGACTATTTGTAACATGAGTATATTCTTATTATTCACATTTTCTATCTTTCAACACTATTATTGTCACTTTACATTCAAAAAAATATTTCATCATTTTTCATCATTATAGTTATTAACAATATTTATCATCTCAACGAACTGAGGTAACTAATAAAATTTAAAATTAAAATGACCAAGTTAATCTCAGAAATATTTAGCATATTTAAAATGATTATATTAATATTTGATATATTTACATATTATTGATAAAATTAATCATATCTTCAATAGATTTTCCTTGGCAGCACAAGATTGAAACCAGCCTAGATCCATCTTAACTCTGGATCTATCAAATTTCTTGAGGTGCAAACCTTTCCTCAATTTTTGCACTCAAAAAAGAGGTTTGCACCTCAAGAGATTTTATCCCTCTCAACGCTTGATAGATCCGGAGTTAAGATGGATCTAGGTTGGTATTAAAAGTTTGACATGTCTCATTGACCAATTCTCTGGAAAATCTTCCTGTAGTTTAGATAAAATTTGGTTCTTGGAAACATTGGATTGATTTTTGTATTATAAGTGGAAAGGACGTCTATACATTCGTTCCACTAGATCCCTCAAAATTTTGTAAAATTTTTTCCCCTTTCGTTAACCTCCAGAACCACTCCAGATGAGCTAAGGAGCAATTCATTTTCATTTGCATGTTCTATTATTTTTTTCATTTGCATGTTCTATTTTTATATTTTTCTTAGAAAAACATTACTTTTCTGAGGTGTTGGTCCCTTTAGAAAATTAAACATATGTGAATTAATAGACTATTTGACACATGCTATCTAATAATTTTAAGTATATTATTATTGAAAAAAAAAAAACTCATATTAGATCGATAGTAATTTTTCATCCACCTGATTCATCCTTTTGTAATTTTCCATCAAGCTTTTACACTCTTCTAGTCCTAAATCAGAAATAATCTTATCGAGCTTCGTCATTTTGTGGCTCTGCATTATATACAATAAACAATACATATTAGTTAAACTTACATATAGTTCAAAAATAATATTTTTTATAAAGAATTTACAAAGAACTTGCTTTTTTTGCCTTTTTTGATATGTTATCAGTATTTTTGCTACTTGGTCTCTTTTCAGTCATTTCTTTATCAATTTGAAACCTGTACCATATCATTCATTAATATATTTATAAATAAATTGTCAACTTTTTAGGTAAAAAATAAATCTCAAGAAATCGGTGTGTCTTTCATGATGTACGCATCGATGTCGGTGCGTGGGGGTATTAGAAACACACTGCAAAAATTGTATAATAGATCGTACGGTGCGTGGGGGTATTATAAACGCACCTCACAAACAGTGTAATAGACCGTATAGTGCTATTCTCGTAACATAGAGCACCAGTGCCCTATTTTAGATATGGCACATTGATTTAAAAAAAATGTTTTCAATTTTTTTATTACACAGTACTTGCACAGTGCGCTCTATAATACAGCGCACCAGTGCGCTAGGTTACGCAGGGCGCACTGTTTTAAAAAAAAAACATTTTTTCCAAAAATTCATGCAAGGGCCAAATGGATTGGGATCCGACTATGCAAGTTGTCCCATGGGTTGGATGTCAATCTAAAATGAAAAGCCCTAATTCTAAAATCACAGAAACAGGGAGAAGAAAGGGAAGAAACAAAAAAAAATGAAGGGTTTAGGGTAAAAATGGATAAAACTGCAGAAAAAGTAAAAAAAAAAATCAAATTTAATCATGAGATGGTTTGAAATTCTATGATACAGGGTTTGAATCACCAAAGGTTTGGTTTCTGATTGTCTGAATACTTTTGTTCGAATGTATTTTGCTGCTCCAAAATGCTCTCATGTTCTCTTACTCCAGGTATGTCTCTTGCAATTCTCTAGCTGAAAATTTTAGCAAAAATAGTGAAATAATGAAAAGTGTTTGGTATTTAAAGAATTATTTTATGAAATTATATTTTCGAAAATATTTTGCTGCCCATTTTTCAATTTGTCGCTTTTTTTTCACTTAAATAAAATAGAGTTGCGCTTTGTTTATTTGCATTTATTCATCACCGGTGCATCACTTAATAGCACTGTACTAGTGCATCCATTTGAAACACTGACACCGGTGCACAGTAACTAAAATGCACCGGTGTGGTTATAGGTATAGTAGCACCGATTTGCGGTTAAGGCACCAAAATTACTTTTAGGTGTGTACACCAAAATTTAGTGAAGTCCAACCATAGAAATTGAGAATTAAAATTTTGTTTATTCTTGAAAATTAGAATTAGAATTGGAATTCAGAATTGGAATTGGATAAATTCTTGATGGAAATAACTATTCTTCCAATGCATTTTATTTATTGCAGAAGGTCCCCACTGATTATGTGGAGAGAATGCAATGTGGGGCATGTGAAGATGAAATACTACAGGGGCCAAGTGGGAAATTGTGGCATGTGAACCTGTGCTATGTTAAGACGTGGGCAGTTTCACAAACAGTTGGGAAAGTTTTGTTTCTGAGCAGTTTATTGAAGTTGGAGATATTTTAGTTTTTAGACATGTTGGAAATGTACATTTTGCTGTGAAATCTTTGGGCCATTTATTTTCAAAACTACACCTCTTATTCTTTCAGAAAAATAAACTTGAACCTTTCCATAACCTGCAAGAAGAAAAGGTGCCCCATGATCTGCTTGCTCATTTGTAAGTTCCTCCTCCATCTTGGCATCTATTTTCTCCTTTGTGATTTCTATCTTGATCTTAACAAAATTTATAAAATATTTGTTTTACGAGAAACTGACCTTGAATGTTCTAGGAGCAATGACAATGAGTCCTTCATTCTACATTTGTTAGCAGAAGAAGACCGATTTTCGACTAGATGATGCAGTTATTACATGTGGAGGAAATGGTTTCCCGTAGAAAATGAGTATAGGGTTGAGCAGAGGAAAGACATTGAAAAATGGGCTATTACGTTAGCTTTTCCAATGGGAAACCATTTTGCAGGTGGAAATATGGTAGCTGCAGGTATCTATGATTTTCTTCCCACATAAATGGTCACTGGATTTCCATTTATAATACAAGCATACTTTTTACTAGCTTCATCCACATGACCACAACTCAGACAAGTTAGAGATGCCATTTAGGTTCAATTTAAAGTCGAAGCTGTGATTTTATGCGACGCCCGCTTTGCCACTAAAAGTTTATGTCAGCCAACCGAAGCTCGGACAATACTCCCAAATGATTTTAAACACATTCTGGAGAATATTTCCCTTAATGGGACCTACTAGCCCAATTAACAACGTCAATTGATCTTTCTCTGTTGTCCTTAAGGGAATGAGAATCCTTCCCTTCATGGTGCCTCTTGGCTTTATCGACTGCCTCAATTGATCTTTCTCTACTGTCCAATATTTCTCTGCCATCAAGTATACTCTCCCTTTCTCCATCATGGGACCTCTTAACCCTATCGCTAGCCTCAACCGAATTCTCTCTGTCGGTCTCAACCTGTACTCCTTTTCTCCTTTTGTACTCTGTCGAGCTCTATAGTCATTTGCATCCCTGTAAGCATCTTGGTATATCTTCTTGTTTGAATCACTCATTTTCTCTGCTATAAACTTCTCAGCCGAAATTTGAACTCTCTTCTTTTCAAACCCTCATCTCCTCAGAAAAATTCTTTCCCACGATTCGAACCCTCCACTGCTCCAATACTACACTTTACAAAATAACCATGTTCTAGTGTGCGGGGTTTTATAGGCACACCAGTGCGGTTTCATAAGATCGAGATTTATGTTTTGGCGCAGTGTTTTATGACGCACTGGTGCAGAAGAGTTTTGAAGTAGCGGTGTGTCTTAGTACTAAGATGCACCAATGCGTGTTATGATGTTAAGTGCACCAGACTGCATAAATTTCTTTTTTTTAGTATGTAAGATCATAATAAATAATGATAATTCTAAATTACATGAATTTATTTGCATTATTTTCTAAACTTTATTATGTTACAAAAATTCATATTATTTTAGATTTATTATTTTACAATTATTTACAAATTTAAATATTTTAATATTTTAATAAAATCAGTTCATATTAATACAATTAAAATTTTCACATTAATACAATAAAAAATTTACAAATATTTTACATACAATTACAATTAAAAATAGAATTACAATTTTAATTTTACATACAATTACATTTACAATTAAAATTTTACAATTACAATCATTTCACAGTGATACAGTTAAAATTTTACAAATATTTTACATACAATTAGAATTAGAATTAGAATTACATTTACAATTACAATTACAATTTTACAAATATTTTACATACAATTACAATTACAATTTTACAATTTGTCATATATACAATTACAATCATTTCATAATAAATTAAATATTACAATTACAATTAAAATTTTACATACAATTACAGTTAAAATTACAATTACAAATACAAATATAATTTTATAATTTTACATACAATTAAAATTTCAATTTCAATTACAATCACGACATAATATTTAATAAATATCATGGTGATTTAATATTAAATTAATTAATAAACATCATGATCATGATAACCATCATACAAACATCATATTCGACTAAAAAACACATTCAAATTCGCTAACATCATCATGATCATGATCATCTAACAAAACACAATTAGCATTGTATAACATCATCACAACACAAACATCAAATATACATCTCATGTCAAATAACTCATTCTATCACATACACATCTATCAACTGCAAGCTGCATACTAAATGAACATATCTAACATGACCTAACAATATACACATCATGATGATCACCAACATGTAAATTAAGTACAACTGCAACATGAACATAAAATACATGGACCATATATATATATATATATATATATATAACTTAATAATGGTAAAAATATACAACTATAATATAAATGTCATGGATTAGATGGTGGTACAACATCAATAGTAGTATTATTTGAGGCCTGCTCAGTCAATGGTGCAGCCTTGATGGTCGATGGTCTAACCTACTCATGATCATGAGTACTGATGGATGCTGCAGGCTGCTGACTGGTTGTGGCCGATGGTCCAGCCTCATCTCCATGATGATTGTTGCTAGATGCTAGTGGAGGCTCATGCTCATATGGCACGGCGTGAGGTGAACGATCATGAGATGATGAGTCGTTGCTCGCGGACTGTCCATCACGTGCTGCGTCTCGTCGACCATGCTTATAACATGCAACAGTCCTCCTCAATCGCGTAACCATTGTCATAGCTCCTACGACATGCCACATCAGGCTGTACATGTCACACAGTATACCTCTCCACATCTTTAATAGCCTATCATCGGCCTATATGTCTCTGTAATGAGTAGGCCTGATGCCTGCCTCAACAATTAATGCACTGAGTTGGTCGCCCAACTCCATCATGTATCTAGTATCAAGTCGACTGCGCCTAGCAAAAGGCGGTACCAGTGCACCAACAGTAGCATGTCTCTCTACACTGGCCTCCTGATGATCCTCGGCATCAGGCATGCCCTGATCATCATTAGGATCCACACCTGGATCATGTGGTGGTGTCGGCATGTCCTCGCCATCAAAAGAGCCAATTTATGCAAAATATCTACAAGTACACAACAATAAGTAGACAATTTCATTACAAAATTTAATAAAAACAAGTTAAAGAACATGTTAGAATAAATTTAAATAAAACAGTAATATTACTTCTATCATCTGGCGGCTCCTCATCTGTGAAGAGGATGTTGGCACACCGTCTCCAATCCAATCCAGCATAAGGACATGGGACCATAATGAAGGGATGAAGCTCATCAACATTGGCTAGCAACTCCAATGCATCATGCGATATCTTGGCTGGAAACATAGTCTCGCCCATCTTGGGCATCATCTGCCCCCACATGTGCATTTGTGCCTTCAACATCGGCCTACGAGGCTGCCGAAAAAAATTATGCCTCGTCTCTGGAAACCTCTCCAAAAATAAACAAAAAAGCTCTGAAGCAAAAGGGAAGTTAACCCTCCCTTGTGCATAAGCACGACATCTATCTAAGGCTATACATAACTGCTATAAAAAAATGGCAGACCAACTGATAAGTCATGGCTCCTGTACTAAATAATCAACATAATATAGAAGTAAGAAAATAATATGTTTCCGTCACTTGTGTTGTGTGAAATGGTCAAAATGAGAAGTGAGAGGCATTGCACCTCCTCAATACCAAATGCATGAATACGTAACTGCCCTCCAACGAACTGAAAATCTGCAAGAGATAGTACTAATGCTCCAATCTATCTCTGGGAGTAAACTAACTGACTCCCTACTACTATTATGCAGGTAAATCCTCTCTGCAGACAGAGATGATCCCTGTAGCCCAAGGGTGGTTCTAGGAACTATGGGAACATACTAACATCTACCTTCCTAGATTGTAAATGAAATTCAGAGCAAAGAAGATGGCCTACCCTGTTCTGATGTTATGTTGTCGTCTTCTGTCAAAGCTTCTTGATCTGTCGCTCTCCTCAATATTGATACACACTGCTGCCAACGTCCGATAACATGTACAGACAATCAAGACACCACGACAAGCGTAAAACCACGACAAACATAAAAACAATTAAAACCTATCTAACTAATCAAGGAATGCTATAAATCTTATTATAAATGTAAACAAGAGTGGAAGATAAACATCAGATGCATTTTATTATGATAAAGACAAGGGGAGTTTACAACCAAGCCTTGATGTTGAGGCTCTCCTTCAGAAGGTTTGTATCCAAGCACGTTTGCAACACCCTCATACACAAAGGTCTAATATCTCACTATGTTCTTAACACACAAAAACAATCACACTCTGCACTATTCTCCCGAAGCTATAATTGCTTCTCCTTTCTATCATCACTAAGGCTGTAGTTCTGAAGGAGGTCTCCTTATATAACAATGGAGGAGGAGGTTATGGGCCTTCAAATGATGGGAAAAGAGCTTATCCTTTGGATTAGTTCCTATTTCTTAGGAACAAGAAGCCCAAAGGGGAATTACTCAGCCATATCCTCAAAAAAAACTTCCAGCTCACCACCTCGCGAAGCTTCTAGTCACCAAAGCTTCCTTTATATTTAAAAAATTTTCCAAAAGAGGATCAGAGCTGGTCTGACATTAAGACAGAGCATCGATCGGCGTAGGTCTCAGTGTAAATCTTTGCTATCGACACGGGTCAGATACTGAGAGAAAGCGCCAACCTTGAAAACTGGGATTTTATAGGGATCTTTTAGAAAATTTGTAAAGGAAGATGAATTGGAAGACAAAATGTGGTTTAGGGGCATGTATTCCATGCTTGGAAAGTACACAACGGTCACTGTATGGGTCCTCTAGGATCAAGGAATGGGGAGTACAGGGACGGTGACAAATTTCTCTATAAAAAATGCCCCCTAAAGTATGAAGTCTGAACATGAGTGAGGGGTGAAATTCTTTACAAGTACGTGCAAGGAACCAGATGCTACTATTGGGAGACCTGCAAATCAAGCATAAATACATATACTTAACTGAAATCTTTGATGAAAATACATGAATCCATGGTATAGGCATAGTTATCCATCAAGAAGAGGATCATGTGAATGGATCCTTGGCATAGATGCAGCCATCCGAATGAAGGGATCATATGAAATATATCCACGGTATGGGTGCAACCATCAGTATAGAGAGGTTCAAAATGAGAGGACCCACGATATGGCCGTAGCCATCTGTCTAAAGAATCATGTATATAATCATGAATGAATCATCACTCCTCGCAAACTCATGTAATTTTGAGATTGAAGCCCAGGGTCTTGCGCTCCAACACCACATGATCAAAGTACAAATTCCGACATATGAATAGACGTGTTGAAGTCGAACATGCTAGGAAATAACTTGATTACAGGTCAATGATGTGAACCATTAACAAGTGCAAGAGAAACCACCCATAATGTCAATGGCTCTCAAGGTACTACTAGTACAGTCCACGAAATGTGAATAGTGAGCTGAATTCGAACACTCGTGAAATCACCCGATTGAAGGGCGATGATGTGAACCTGTCGTTGAATGTGAAGAACTTGCCATTAGGGCATGCAAGCTCTAAGATACCAGAAAGGAGTCTCTAGATCGACTTCCCGGATAATGAGCTGAAGTCAACAGGAAGCGATCCGTTGGAGGGTCATAATGAATCCCACACCATCGACGTGAAACAAAGAAGCTAATATTAGTATGAATCAAGAGTGAAACAGAGGATCAAGGAATGTACCAACTGCAGAAGGATTTTCTCTTGAACATATCAGCGACACGACTCCAAAATTTGGCAGCATTTGGCTCAAATAGGATCAGAGGTCATGTTGACAAGATTGGTAATCAAATGAGAGGTAAACAAATTTCGCAAACCCATGGAGGCAAAGTGACAAAGTGAATATATCCCGACCCGAAATGAACTGCAGACAAGTGTCATGTTCAAGAGTGACATACTGTCGACACAACTGATAAAAAAATTCCATTTTCCCCAACCATTTCTGGGGAGTGCCTCTTTATTTTTACACAAGCTTGAAGAGGATAGCATATGCTTGTCATATAAGTTTTTCCTTCGGAAAAATCCATCCTAGTACATTTTACGAGCCCTAGGAAGGAGGAACTCGTGTACGTCATGGTGATGATTTCCGATGTCATTGAGTTTTAATGATTCTGACAAAGGAAGAACTCGACACCTTTTCATGTTTAGAGAGTTTGAAAAGAAGAAGAAGAAAAAAAAACTCCAGCAGGTCCATTTTCGTATGTAGTCTCACAGATCCAAAAAGGTAGAAAACAATATCTGGGAGAACCTCTTAGTCGCGATAGGCTAAAGTATTCCATTTTTGGTAAATAATCCATCCCAACTCGAAAAAGGGGTAAACATATACTAGGTAGATATCGTTTTGCAACCATTTTATGAGTTCAAAACGACAAGAGTCTCGACAATCTTTTCAATTTTAGAGAGTCAGAAGGGAGTTGAAAGATGAATCCTCCTGGAGGAACGATTGGTATTAAGGGTAGAAACTGGTTCCAGTAATGGTGGAACTGATCATAACAAGTAAAGGTCAAGAGATTGGCTAACAAGACCACTCATTGCAAACGTTCCTCAAGAATGGTTAAAATAATCAAGCGGAGGCATATGATTGGCCAAGTAGATGGTAATGATGGAATGATAAAACCAAGGCTCATATAGAAAAACAGGCTGATAAAATGACAATCACGAGAGGTAAAATAAGAATGGTTTCATTTTTACACAAGCTTGAAACAAATATAAGCTATGCTTGAAACAGGTTTCATTTTTACACAAGCTTGAGACAGAAACAAACTATGCTTGAAAATTGGTTTTATTTTTACACAAGCTTGAAACAAAGATAAACTATGCTTGAAAAACAGGGAAAAACAGGCATGCCCTCAGCATGGTGACTCAATTCGAGGTACATGCCCCCCAAGCTTCAGTCCATATGAAAGGCAGAGGAAGTGAAGGTTCAAATTACAAGATCAAGAGAAAGACTCGACTAGGATTTTACGAGATCGTATCAAAGACTCGAATTGAACAGGAACGTGTTTAATTTTTTTAATGAGGTTTACACATTAAAAGAACTATCCTCATGACCTAATTCATTTTTTAATGAGATCGACATATATTACGAACTATCCTCATGACATCTTGTTTCATTTTTTAGGGAGCTTAACACAAGGAAAGGAACTATGCTCCAAGACCTTTTATCATAACAAATAAGAGGTCATGGCTTCCAAGAGGTTTGCATCTGATGGGAGAACAAGGTCTTGGAAATTGTGATCGAATGCCCCCAATAAACGGTACCCGATGGGACAAACACTGGATGAGGGTAACGAAAAAGTGGCCACATAATTAGTGGTGGGGAAGATATAACTAGTGGATAAAGATCTGGTAGTGACGATGGTGGGCGAGCTGCCATATTAGGACCAAAAAATGAAAGATGATCAATGTTCATGATCTGACCTTTGTGTGGAAAGCAGATCACACGAAAGAGGGAAGAGACAAGTCCACCCATGGCATAAGTATAGTCGCACCCCAAGAGTAAATTGAAATCCAAGGCACCTGGAATTACCATAAGGTCTATACAAATGGTTTTTCCTCCAAAATTGATCACAACTTCAGAAGGATCCCTAATGGTTGACTGGTTCCTCTGTTAAATGCCAACAAATTCTAAGTAACAGGCACAAGCGGTGGGGAACGAAAATATTTTCAAGTAGTTGAAGACAGAACACTAACAAAAATGCATTCATCTATAATTGTGCTAGGTATGGCCACATCAAAGTTTTATACCATGATTTCAAAAGGCACATAAGAAGGAAGGCGATATCCCGCAAATCGACTCCAATCGAAGGAAGTGACCAAACTACTTGGAGGAGGTACCATAGAACTGAGATGGTCATCCCTAGTGTTACCGGGGCAAGAGGAGCATCCTCCTGGACCTCCATCATGTGAGCAAGAGGAGCAACTTCTGGAACCACAGGGATGGGAGAATATTTCTCCAAGTCTGAGGAATCTGAAGAAACAAGAAGAACATGAGGGGTATAAGAGCCACTCTCGACGGAAGAGATCTGATGAACCATAGGCGAGATCAGATCGACCAATCCAATGACTAATGGTTGGTTGGGAACGGATTTGTGAATTTGAATTTCTGGGGGAACGGGATCGACCAAGGATGAATCTTGATCGATCGTGGAATCAACTAGCAGAGGACTCAAAGAAAGTTTACGGTAACTAACCGGAAGGCAGGGTGCAGAAATAGTAGGGTTTTCCAACACTTTCATGGCTTCATCCATATATGGAAAAAGGTGAATGGGATGATGCCCTTCACACAACTTATAGGGATTTGTGATCTTAACCTATTTCTTACGAGTCTTATCAGTACTAGTCGAAGATGTGCCACCAATATGACTTCCAGAAGCCAAAGGCAATGACGGACGGCCTTCGGACCATACTTCAAGCACCTTGGGAATGCTAGGGCAGTCTGGAAGAAGATGGTTACCTTTTCACAACATGCAAGGGAATTTGAATTTCCGAGGAAGGTTGGATGGTTTATCGATGGAAGGTGTCTGAGGCGCGATAGCCGCAGAGTTGGTGTCTCTCCTATCTGACTTCTTCTTTTTCATCTTTTTCTTCTTCTTCTTAGCCACCTGGTTACTAGAATCCAGACTTTCACCAAGAGAAGTAGAAGAGGAGGACAAAGAAATAGGTGAAGAAGGGGAGAGGTCCACCTTAGAATCAACATGATGTTGTTCAGACAAAGGAGGTGGTTGTATGGTGGGCAGAACACTCGAAACCATAGAGGTCGAAAATAACCAAATAGGAAACCCAACAGTTAACCCAGGAAGGGACAATGTTTCCATATAAGGAGCACCAACATTCCCAAAATCAGGAAAAGGAGCAGGATTCCCTTCGAAGGGGACTCCTTGGTTGGTAAACTCCAAAAATGTTGCCATTGGAAACAACCTCAAAACAAAATACTAAGGAAGATAACTTTAACTAGGAATATATCGTGGGCAAGTAATATTTTAAGACACTGAAAAAAACTATACATTTCATATTTTAAGAGTCAAGAAACAGGAAAAAGGTGAATCTATCACTTTCAGGTTGAAAACGAGCATGAAAGGACAAGTGCTCGACGATCTTTTCACTTTTAGAGAGTCACGAAAAGATCAAAATGACTACCCGGGTAATCTAAGCAAGAGGGTGTACCAAGTTTCTGTGAACTGCCATATACACCTTGGTGATCAAATGAAAGAGAAATGACCAAGGACTTGATGTACGTGCAGTTAGCCTCCCCGAATTTTGTGTTCGGTGTATCACGGTTACAGGGCGTAGACTCGACTTCCTACAGATAAAGGTTTGCAACCTATGATGGTATCCTTTTATATATGCAATGGTATGGGGAGCGCAATTCCATACTAGCACTGTCTAAATCCAGAGGGCAAATGACAACTACTAGGTTTGACGACGCCGGAACACATCACTAGCCTAGACCTCTAAAAATGTTTGCGTTAGGTTTCAATGCTTCCTTAGGTTGATAGAATAAATTTTAACGGTTGATCTTGATTTATGTCTCAATTTCAAGGCCCTATCAGATGTCATCTGACAATCTCCTATATGCAGCTATATGAGGAAAGAAATCTTTCAATTCGATGAATGTTATCTAGTTAAGGGAAGAGTCTTAAACAATGATGCAAAATACTGCAAACGAAACATTTCCTAACTAGATGACTTTCACTATCCAAAAGTAATCTAAAACATTCAACGATGTGAATTATGCAATGTAATCTATGCAAAATCCTCTTTTTTGAAAACTATGCAATTGTAATCTATGCACAATTTCCTTTTTCTTTTGAAAGAATAAGAATGCACTCAATGCATTTTTCGATGAAATGAGAATCTACTTAATGCATGATTTTAATGAAAGAGAATGCACTCAATGCGATTTTTAGCTTTCAATCATTAAACAATGTAATCTAAGTTCAATGATGGATCTCAAAAAATTCTTTTCAATGCAATGTGATCTAATGCATTTTAACGAAAATAAAACTCTAAGACGAAAACTAAATGAATGCAAATTTCCTTAATGGAAGGATGAATGCAAAAGGGATGCAAAAAAACACTAAGAATGCAATCGCTGTTTTAAACACTTCGTAACGAAAGTCCTTAAAAGGCTACAAGGCATATGAGTTCAAGCACAAAGAGTAATTCTAAAGCGTGGGCTCAAAACAAGGCATTCATTCCCTTTTACATCAAGCAATCATATAAAGAAGACTTTTCAGCTGAACAATGAGCAATGTAATCTATGCTCACAAGCGAACAAGCGGAAAGACACTTGAGACTTGATCACTCAATCAACCAAAAAGCAAAAGGCAATCAACTAGAGATGGCTCACCAAGAAAGGAGACTGACTCAATCAGCAAGGTGATGTCCCACGAAGCCTGCAGCCAGGCAATTGATGCATAGTCCTAGAAAAACTAGGATGTAAGGATGCACATCCGAATAGGAAAAACAACCAAAAAAACAAAACCAACAAGCCAATCAAACCCACTTGAGTGAAGCGGAGAACATGTAAATCATACAAAGAAAAGGACCAGAAGGGAAAGACACACTGGTGAAGGACTTAGGGAAAAACCTTAATTTTTCACACACCCTGAAACTGGCACGAATTTAGTGGCTGAAACTAGCGCCAACTCACACGACTTGCTAACTGACAACTAGTGCCAATGGCCAATTGGCACAAGTTGCTAACTGAAAACTAGCGCCAATCAGCATGATTGTCAGACAAATAAAATCGCCAATGCCTGAAAAAGAAAAAACAAAGAATTTCTCCCAACCAAGACTAGACTCACCATTTCAAGCAAAAACTAAAAGATCATAATTGATGAAAAACATAGGAACAAATAGGGAAATGGTCATTCAACTAAACTCATCGAATGACGAAGACCTCAAAGAGTGACAAACTCAAAGGAAACTCCCTAGTGGAGTCACTAATCTGTTATGCAGGTAAATCCTCTCTGCAGACAGATACGATCCCTCTAGCCCTAGGGTGGGCTTAGAAACTACGGGAACATACTAACATCTACCTTCCTAGATTGTAAATGAAATTCAAATCAAAGAATATGGCATACCCTATTCTGATGCTATGTTTTCGTCTTTCGTCGAAGCTTCTTGATCTGTCGCTCTCCTCAAGCTTGATACACGCTTCTGCCAACATCCGATAACTTGTACAGACAATCAAGACACCACGACAAGCGTAAAACCATGACAAACATAAAAATAATTACAACCTATCTAACTAATCAAGGAATGCTATATATCTCATTATAAATGTAAACAAGAGTGGAAGATAAACATCAGATGCACATTATTATGATAAAGACTAAGGGAGTTTACAACCAAGCCTTGATGTTGAGGCTCTCCTTCGGCGGGTCTGTATCCAAGCACGTTTGCAACACCCTCATACACAAAGGTCTAAGATCTCACTATGTTCTTAACACACAAAAACAATCACACTCTGCACTATTCTCCCAAAGCTATAATTCCTTCCTATTTGAATCATCACTAAGGTTGTAGAGCTGAAGGAGGTCTCCTTATATAATAATGGAGGAGGAGGTTATGGGCCCTCAAATGATGGGAAAAGAACTTATCCTTTGGAGTAGTTCCTATTTCTTGGGAACAAGAAGCCCAAAGGGGAATTCCTCGGCCATATCCTCAAAAAAAACTTCTAGCTCGCCGCCTCGCGAAGCTTCTAGTCACAGAAGCTTCCTTTCTATTTAAAAAACTTTCCAAAAGAGGATCGACACGGGTCCGAAATTAAGACAGAGCACTGATTGGCGTAGGTCTCAGTGTAAAACTCTACTATTGGCACGGGTCAGATACTGAGAGAAAGCGCCGACCTTGAAAACTAGGATTTTATAGGGATCTTTTAGAAAAGTTGTAAAAGGAGATGAATTGGCAGACAAAATGTGGTTCAGGGGTATGTATTCCATGCTTGAAAAGTACACAAGAGTGACTATATGGGTCCTCCAGGATCAAGGAACGGGGAGTATAGGGACGGTGACAAATTGCTCTGTAACACTACACAACCGGTTGGAACCTCTGGGAACGAAGGAAAATCCACCCCTCTCCTCGATAGCCCTGTAATGAAATATATATCCTCCTCAGTGGGTGTGTACCACTGGTTAGGACCAACATGGAAATCCTGTCGATGGGCATTCGACCTGCGAATAAGATGTCTCAAAAACACACTATGGGCCTTTAGGGAAGTAGCCTCCTCATAGAACTTGAGGAGGCCTACCTGCCTTAGGATCCCCTGGGTAGCTGCTGTAATAAGGCGAGGGTATGCATCTCTCTCCCTCTCTCGTGCCTCCCACAGGCGAACCATGTCATACTGCTCTGCCTGTTGTTGATGTTGTTCCCCCTCTTCTCTCTGAATCATTGACATATTAAATGAAAAAAAATTATTAAATGAGACATGTATTTAGGAATATACATATATAATTTTTTTTGGAAAAAAAACAGACCAGTGGGTGCACCACAAAAAACAGTCATGCACCGGTACTGGTGCATTGTTTGTTTGTCGTGCACCGTATGCAGTGCACCTGAAATTTTTTAAAGCACCGTTGAATATGTATGGTGTTAGAAGAGCGGTGCGCTGACTAAAATATATGCCCCGGCGTGTATAGTTGTGTTAGCGCACCAACTTCTCGACTAATTACATAGTCAACGATGCGGTCTTTTACCAAGCTGCACCATTGACCCTGTCGGAATGTCGAATGCAGTGCATTGATAGACACCAGGGTGGATATTTCCGTCAATGCACTGCATTTCTATTCCACATGGTCATCGGTGCGGCCGACTAAATGACCGAACCACACTTTTTTTTTAAATTTTAAAATAACACAGTGCGCCTTTCGGTACTGCCCCGGAAATGGTGTGGATACCGTTAGCACCAGTTGCGGTGCGGCCTGTAAATTTTATAAGCATCATCGCTTACCAGTACGAGCCAAACGGCTCGTGCGCACCGCACGACAATTTTTTTTTCTTTTAAATGGTTAATTTTAAGGTTATTTGGAATTCTAATCCACTAAAAATCTTAATTATGTAAAAACAAGAAAAATACCTGTACATTTCGCCGTCGAGGAGGCATATTGGCTGTAGAATTTGCAAAAAAAAAAACTTGCCCACCGTTTTGCAAAATGCAAGCTGGAGATTGGTGGGCAATGCACAGCAGCAGTGCATGAAATGGGTGCAATGGGAGCACCGATGTCAGGGTGGCTCAGACAAGGATAAACTGCACCGGTGCTTTAGAGCTCTGGAGCACCAACAAAAGTGAAAAATGCAATTTTTTGGCTGTAATTTTTTTTATTTAACCCTGTTCCGGTGCGCAGGGTTTTATAGGCGCACCAGTGTTGTTTCTTATGAACGCAATAGTCAGTTTCTATTTTAGCACGATGTTTTATGATGCACCGGTGCAGTTTCCTAATACCACACTAGGCGGTTTATATTTTGGTGCGGTGTTTTATGATCCGCCGATGCAAATGAGTTATGAAGCACCGGTGCTCTATAGTAATACGACGCACCAGGCGGGTGTGTATGGAGTGCACAGTGTCCTATGTGCCAATGTTTTGTACCGGTGCTTTCTCTTGTCGAGCGCACTAGTGCTTGAGAGCTTTGAAGCACTAAGAAAAGTGAAAAATGTGGTTTTCTGGCAGTAATTTTTTTTTTTTATTTAACCCTGTTCCGGTGTGTGGGGTTTATAAGCTCATCGATGTTGTTTCTTACGAACGCACCAGTCAGTTTCTATTTTGGCGCGGTGTTTTATGATGCACCGGTGTGATTTCTTAATACCGCACCAAGCGGTTTCTGTTTTGGCGCGGTGTTTTATGATGCACTGGCACTGAAGAGTTGTGAAGCACCGGTGCTCTACAGTAATACAATGCACCGGTCGGGTTTGTATAGAGCGCACGGTGTTCAGTGTGCCAATTTTTTGTGCGCACTAGTGCTTTCTCTTGTAGAGAGAATCGGTGCAATTTTGGATGATAAGTGCACTGAGAGGAAAACATTCGCAAAACCCTCCATCCGCCAACCTCCTTTACTAACCTTCGCTAGAAACAGATGTATGGGGTATTTTTATAAGGGGTTCCTCAAAAACATCTGCTAGAGGGTCTTTTCCTTGTAGTGTCATCAAAGAGTCTTGATAAGGAAGATGGAATAGAAGCAGTGCTGGATGTAGCTTCCATCAAGTGATGTTTCTAATTAATGCATAAAAAGCTTCTTTGTTGTGATTTGAGACCTGGGTCCTCAATCTTGACCTTCTCCTGAAGAGAGGAGATACACACAAACTTGCACACAGTTAAATTCTCCTTGCACAAATACAAAACCAATAGTTAATTCTCTAGCTAACCTTGGCAAACCCTGATATAAACTTGGGCTAAAATGAGCCAAACTATGCTATGATACCAACTTTATCTAAATTGGACAAAATAGTTTGGAGTGCTAGCTTCCTCATCAAAATAAAAAATAAGAGTGCTTAAGGATTGTGTCAATTAGAAAGTCTTATGAGAAGGTTTATGTGTCTTTTATGAGAAATTCATGAAGTAAATTAGCTTTAAAAACACATAAACAAAAAGTAAATTAAAGATAATTTAATACACAAAAAACACATTACACAGAGCTGAAAAAGGAGTTCACCTCATCTGGGCTACGTCTCCTTGGACCTGCTTCAATGGCTTGGCCCTCTTTGAATTAATGGTAAATTCTATGATTACATGCACCTACATTGCTCCAATGGCTCTCCAACCTACTTGAATGGATTCAGAAGACCCAAAAACCCCTATCTAGCCTCTAACTGAGTTGAATTTTCTTTTCTGAGTCAAAAGTTATGGCTCATTCAAAATCTCCTCCAAAACCTCTGCTAATTTAGCTAACTACGCCCCGAATTGGCAGTTCCGCCTAATTTTAGGGAATTCTGCCAAATTTTTCGAAGTATTAAACACCTACAGCTACAGTTGGCCACATGGTGGCCTTTAATTTTAATGTTAGTGGCTTAAATGTTTGGAATGCATGCCATTTGAAAATTCGTTGGAATAGAGTTTTGGTGGAGTGGTCAATAAATCCAAGCGTGTTCTCCCACTTTAAAACTAGCCAATACGTGGCCCAATGGTAAACAACTTGACTTGCACATTGGAGGTTCAGAGTTTGAATACCATTGCTGCCAACTCGGTCCTGTGGGCCATTTTTGGCCTTTCTCTGGCTGCCACATGGTAGCCTGTGATTGGGCCACGTGGTGGCCTAAGATTGGCCAAAAATCCACCAATAAAATTTCAGCCAATGAAAACTTGCCACTTGGCTCAACTTGATGAAACCACAGCATCTTGCCACGTCATTTGCAACTTAGCATGCCATGTCATCATCATGTTAGTTCTTCGCAAATTTTAGTTATTTGTGAAAACGAAGAGCATGCTCTAACTTTCACATACGAAGTCGATTTTCGATGAAATGTAGTGCACTGGAATCAGGGCGACAAGACCTATTTGTTCATTTAGGTTCCACTCCATTCCGAGAACTTTGAAGTTTTAGCAAATTTTTGCCCCCAATTCAGTTTCTGATCAACTGTACAACTTACTTTCCAAAGCAATAATAACAGTGCGAGGTCTAGATTCATACACAAGATGTTGCTTCCACAAGTATGGTTGGCTTAATAATACATCACAAACTTTGAGAGGAGCAACATCGCATAATACTTCATATGTGAAGGGCTTAATGTTGTAGGGAAGACAACACTATTGGCTAACATGAAGATCTCATCCTTTGTGAAGGCACCTGATGGTGTACGCCTGCAAGTGTGTTGTGGTCGGTAGGCCTAGCGATTTCACAGCCTCTGCTGAAATGAGGTTATTTTGGCTCCCGTTGTCGACAATGAACTGCAACGGAGAACCCTTCACCCACATCTGTGAGTGGAAGATGTGCTCCCCCTCCTCTGGATCTTCGAGCTCATCCTTCTGGATCTTGGTGGTGGAAACAGTGGCACTGGGCTTCGCATCAATAATAGTCTTCCCTTTCTCATTCCCCTTATTAGGTTCTAACTTAGAGTCAGAGCATGCATATGATTCAGAAGCCTTCAACTCGGTCACCAGTGACTACTTGTCTCGGCACTCACTTGTGTTGTGAGTGGAGCTCTTATAGAAATCACACCACTTTTTCGTGTCCTTCTTTGTCTTCGTGGTGTTGTTGTTTGCTTGCGACTTCGATGGTTTGTCCTGGGTCGCCCCACCTTGGATTTTCCCTTTGTTCTGTAGTTTGGTGGTGCCTTTCTCTTGCTTCGGATTCAAAGATCCAATTTCTTGCTTCTTCTGTTTAAACTTCAGCTCGATATTGACAACATATCAATAGGAGACACTGAGCGAGGAGATTTCTAGGAGCTCCATTTCATTTTGGATGTACTTATGCAAACAGTCATGGTACTTGAGTACCAAATGCAGCTCGGAGTCCTTGATGCCCAACTTCCTATGAAGGGCATGAAAACCATTTGTAAACTCTGACACATCTTCGTCCCTTCCCTACCACAACGTGGTCCACTTTATGTATTTTTCTTCATAGCTACCGACAAGGTAATACTGTTCCTTGATGGCATCATGGAAAGAATTCCAAGTGGGTGAGGATGAGAACAATGAAGGTTTCCCCTCGTCCTTTTTCTCACAATTGTTTTCCCACCAATCCTTGACATGGGGTGCAGCCTTCAGGATTGCAAAAGTAATATTTTCCGGATTGGAAAAGTCATGAATTGAAAAATATACTTCCAACAGATTTAACCATTTATCTACGATATCTGAATCTATATGGCCTTCAAATATGGCAATGTCAAAGTTAACTTGTACCTTAAAAGGCATGGCACCTCCAGAGTGGCTACCGGATGAAGATGCATTGCCTATGAGTAGTCCTCGAAGGATTTGGATAAAGTTATCCATTATCGCGTTCCTTTGTTTCTCGAGGGCCTCCTCGAACAACATTTTGAAAGGATCTCTTGCTCCCTCGTCTTTGTTTTCTTCCTCCATGGGAATTCGTTGGGGTTTGTGAGGCTGATATTGTGAAGGTTAAACCAGATCGAGCCGTAACTCCTTATACCTCGACCTTGTTGGGGACATGCAAAGAAAAACCAAAAAATAGCAGGCCGCTCTGATACCACTGATCTGAACTTATGCAAGAACGCGATAGAATACATACATAAACATAAACATTGAAGTGTAGCATAAATAAAATTCATTTCATTAATATCAAAGAACTGAAATATGCTTACATACATAATGAAAATAAACTAGCTTAGGAGATGGTAGCGTATCTCTGAGAAGAGATGTAGTGGCTACATGCCTATGAGTTTTGTTACAATGAGGCATGGTGGCCTTTATATCATTGAGAAACAATGAGAAAACCTAAACATCCAAAAACCTGACCCCAGGAGATGAAGCACCAAAATCTTGTGGACCCCATTGGTGTAAGTTGGAACATCAAATTCCCGGGGTCGTAACTTTGGCATACGATCTCCACTTTGCAATTATAATACCTCGTTTTGAGGATCTCAAAGAGGAGGCTCAAAACAAATGAGTATACTTGTTTGGGACTTTTTCAGTCTCTATGTTTTTCCTAAAATCGTCTTTTAGTCCCTCAAAATGGCTCCATAAGTCTAGGACTCGAAAAAATGCCAATAATAGTAATATGTGCTACAATTAAGGAAACTAAAAAACTGAAAGAAAGTTTGGTGGGGGTCCAAGTGGAATAGGCTGGTGGACACCAATATCCACCTGGATCACTTGCATCCAATGATCAATAATAGGTGGAGCCTGTGTTGGGATGTGTAGAGTATAGTTGGATATCCTTTTGCAGATTCCTAATTGACATGCTATCATATCAGAAATTATTAGTATTTCCACAAAACATTTATTTCATGTTATAATATTGTAATTATTCCCACAATAACACTGTTACCGATGAAATAGGTAACCTGACCTCAAAACGGGAACTCTAGCCAAAAAAGACTCAAAAAACATGAAAAAACACCCCAAAAATAAAAAAAGTGTATTCCAAAATGCACTTGGTTTTTTTTAAAGGTCAAATTTCAACATTTTATAAAATTATGCTAAAAATATATATATATATATATATATATATATATATATATATATATATATATATATATATTAAATAAATAAATAAATAAAAGAAGAAGAAGAAGAAGAAGAAGTTAGAAAAAGAAAGAAATATATATATATATATATATATTAAATTTAAAAAAGAAAAAGAAAAAGAAAATGTTGATTAAATTGAAAAAATAAAAAATTAAATTTAAAGAAATATATTAAATTTTAATAAATTTAAAACTTTAAAATAAAATAAAATAAAATAAATAATAAAAAATAATAATAATAATAATAACAATTAAAAGTAAAAAAATGAAAAATTAATGAAAAATGAAAAATAAAATACAATAAAAATATTAAATTTAAACAAATATATATTAAAAAAACAAATAAATTTTAAAAAATAAATTAAATTTAAATTATAAAAAATAAAAATAAAATATATATATATATATATATATATATATATATATGAACTTAAATTAAAAAAATATATATTAGATTTTATTAAATTAAAAAAAAAAGTTAATATTAAAATAACAAATTAAATTTAAAAAAAATATATTAAATTTTAATAAATAAATGAATAAAGAAATAAATTTTGAAATAAAAAATAAATTTTAAATATAAAGAAAAAAAATTTTTTAAAATAAAAAGTTAAAAAATTTTAAAAATCAATTAAAATTGAAAAATTGAAAAAAACAAATTAAAAAATATATATATTAAATAAACAAATTAATTTGAAAATATAAAGTTAAAAAAGTTACCCAAAAAAATAATAATAATAATAAATAACTAATTTTAAATACACAATTTTAATTGAAATAAATAAAAATAAAAATTTTATGTAATTAAAAAAAATTAACAATATATATCAATAAATATATATATATATATATAAAAGAATACAAATTTATTATGAAAAAAGAAAAAAGAAAAAGAATTTAAAAAATAATAATAAAAAAATATGAAAAAAAAAGAATTAATTAAATAAATAAATAAATAAAAATTTAAAAAAAATACAAAATTTAATAAAAATTATGAAAAAAAAAAACAAATTAAATTTCAAATATAAAAATTAAATTTAAAAAAATAAATAAAAATAAATTTTTTGAATTTAAAAAAATAATAATAATTAAAAAATAATAATTTAAAAAAAAAAAAAAAAAAAAAAAAAAGAAGGATCGTGGTGGCGCCGCCAATCGGCCTCCCGCATAGGTGGCGGCGGACGCTGATTCCGGAATCCCACGTAGGTGGCGGCGAAGGCCGATTCCGGAAATTGGCCTCCCGCGGCGGGAGAGTGATTCCGGGAATCGGCCACCCGCGAATCGGCCTCCCACGGTGGGAGGGCCACGGCGAGACGCCGATTGGCGGCGCCACCACGATCAAAAAAATACATTTTTTTTAATTTTTAATAATATTTTTTTTTTTTAAGTTTTTTTTTTAATTTTTAATATTTTTTAATTTGTAACATTTTTTTTTTAATTTTTTTTTTTTTAATTTGATTTTTTTCTTTTTTGTTTTTTTTTTCTTTTTTTTTAAATTTCAAAAAATTATTATTATTATTATTTTAATTCAAATTTTTTATTTTAAATTTAATTTATTTTTTTTTTTTTTTAAATTTAATATTTTAGATTAATTATTTTTTAAAATTTAAAATTTATTTATTAAATTTATTAAATTTTAATTTAATTTAATTTTTTTTTAATCTTTTAGTTTATTTAGTTTTTCATTTTTAAAATTTATAAATTGTTTCATTTTTTCTTTTTTTTTAAAAAGGTAAATTTATGGATAATTGTTTTTTAATTATTTGCACGTGGTTTTTTTTCATTTTTTTTTGTTTTTTAATGATAGTTTTTTTTATTTTAATTTTCTTTTTCAATTTTAAATTTGTTTTTTTTTTTTATTGTTAATTTTAAAATTTGTATTTTTTTTTCTTATTATTATTATTTTTTTAATTTAAATTTTAAATTTAATTTTTTCTTTTTTGTATTTTATTTTTTTTATCTAAATTTAATTTTGTAATTTTAATTATTTTTAAATTTTCTATTTTAAATTTTTTTTTTTTAATTATATGGTTTTTTTTAATAACTTAGAAAAAAATGTTTTTGATGTTTTTTTTTTTTTTTTGGTTAATTTTTGTTTTTTTTTTTTAAATTATGTGTTTTTTTTTTTTCAAATTTTGCTTTCATTTCTTTTGATATATATATATATATATATATATATATATATATTTTTTTTTTTTTTTACGAGTTAATTTTTTTTTATATTTTTACGAGTTAATTTTTTTTTTTTTTATATTTTTACTTATTTAATTTTTTTTTTTTTTAACATTTTTATTGTTTATATATATATATATATATATATATATATATATATATATATATACAAGTTTTGTGTTTTATTACCAATATGAAAATCACCACTCTAAAAAAAAAGGTTGATGCTGCATCAATACGTTTCAAAATTAGCATGAAAATCACCGCTCTAAAAAAAAAAGTTGATGCTGCATCAATACGTTTCAAAATTAGCATGAAAATCACTAACATTTTAAAACAAATATTCATACTTCATAAATAAAAATATTAGAGTGTAAAAAATGGGTGATTCTGCATCACCACTTTTCAAAATCGAGTGCTTTTTATGCTACCAAAAAAAAGTAGGTAATAGTGCAGTTACCTATTTCATCGGTAACAGTGTTCAATTTGTAGAAATTTTTTGAAATGTATTAGTGTTGTAACTGCAACAACGACCCTTCAAATGTTTTTCCTAGCTTGATTTTGGAGCCTGCATAAAATGTCGTTTCAATGCACCTAGGGTCATCACATTGTTTGATTTGTTATTCCTATGTTTCTTCTAAATTTCATATCCTCCTAAGACAATTTTTCTAAGTATCGTCACCTATCCTTTAGAAGTGATTGTGTTATCTTCTCCAAGGTTAAGTGAAGTCATAACTTTTCTTAACTTAGAAACTAGCCTTATTTGCCACACAAAAGCACACAAAAGCAAACAAAATCACGAGAAAACAATTTTAAAGCAAGAACACAATCTAAGATGACAAAGAGTTTCTCTTGTGTTGAGTGCCTTCTTTGAGCTGAACAACTGTGCCCTCCTTGGAGCACACTCCTTCATGCTCAACCAGCGTGCCCTCCTTGAGCGCATTCCTTTGACACGAAGACATGTACCCTTCGACAACTCGTGTGTTTTTTTGTTTCATGTGGGTGCACTCCTAGAAAATAGGTGCCCACTTCACTTCTCTTAAATAGCTCATTCACTCGTCAACAATTGGTGAGCATGCATGACATGGATTTGCATGTAATCTCTTTTAATTCAACCTAGTTAACCTTTCTTTCTGATCATCATTCTCATCTAGGTTGGGCACACATCTTTCGATGAAGAATCTCTTCGTCGATCTTCATTCCAAGTAAGTTTTTCATGTCAATTCTATTGGTTGTATTTTGTGTTTTTGTTGTCCATCTTTATTTCCTTGCTGGTGTTTCTTTTCTTTTCAGTTTATTTATTGGCGTTTCAATTCATTCTTTCCTCCACAAGTGTTAATTTTTTGTCACAAGCTATGACTCTGCATATTCCTAAAATCCTTGCATTCTAATCATGATTGCGACAACATCTATAAAAAAATTTAGATCTTTCCTCTCCCCATTTATATCATGCAATCTTGTTGTTGGAATTTTCCTTGAGCCATTTTATGATAGAGTGTACTTCTGAAAGTTGAAGCCCCAACTAAATAATAAAATTGTGCCCAGAAAAGACAATTCTTCCTCTATGTGCACTCCTTCGTCACAAATAACTGCACCCTCCTTGAGTGCATTAGCACACCCCAAAGGCTTGAATGTTTTCCCTTTATCTCTTCAACATGCACCAATGTACCCTCCTTGTCCTCTTGAGCACATGAGCGCACCTTGAAGGCTTGAAGCCCCAAAGTTTGACCCCTTCGTCTCTTCGGAATGTACCCTTGTGCCTTCTTAGTCTCCTTGAGTGCATGAGCACACCTTGAAGGCCATTTGGTGCTCCGTCAGTGCGCCCTATGCTCTTGATGTTTTCTCTCTCGTCCTTAAGCACATGAGTGCACTTCAAAGCCGTAAATGACCCTTGAATTTCCTTCTTGATTTGAAAGTTCACCCTCCTTTTTTTAGTGAAAATTTCTTGCCCATACAAGTAGATATGCGTCGTCATTGATAAGCTTACATTATTAGTTACATTCGATGACTCTTTGAATATGATTTGCTAATATTTTGCTTCCTATAAATATAATATTTTATAAAGCCAATCCTTGTCACCATGGGTGTGCTTCCACATATAGGTACTCGATTTGCAAGTATTGTTACTCTTTCTCATCTATTGGAACCATTTCCAATGCTACATGTTAAGTGGCCTCCAAATAAGTTTTAGAGGCAAGCATTGAAGAAGAAATTGAAGTTACAAATCCTACCATTCCCATCTATGCGTATACACAATGCTTCATAGATAATTCTATTGAGGTCACATGGAATGACATTAAAGACACATTCATGTAGAAATAGTTTTATGAAAACTTAGAATATTTGCAAGCATACATCAATATGAAGTGGTTCAGGATGCACAAGATCGCATGTAGATTCCTAGTGATTCCTTGTACAAAAGTGATTGAATGGATTCTTACACACAAGGATGATTTTTATCTGGTGCTTTGTACTGAAAGTGGTGGTCAACCATGGGGGATCCACTCAATAAACCTCTAATGTATCACGTGTGTTCGTGGCATACTAAACAATACCCTTATTTTGACTACATATTGGCAAATACCTCTAAAAATCACATTACTTAACCCCCTACCAATACAAACCTAATACACCTTCCCAATTTAAAAAACCCTTCCTTTCACTTGATATTGTAGGTATCCATTTTTTCATTAACATTTTGTATACCCCTTTATATTTTCATTAGTTTTGAGCTCCATTTTTTATATCTGCCAATATAAAAACCCTTTACCCCCTATTATATGATCAATATATTATGTCATTTCTTCCTCAATATATATCCCCCAATATGAATGCACATGGTATGGTATTTATCCTCCGATGAAGCCCCTGTGTGGTCAACTTGCCACCTATTATAGAGAAGACATGCCAACTTATTATAAGATGCTTAAGTCCACAAAGTATACCAATAATGAATTTAACACTGTTAGGTCCCTATATTACTAGTATAGTCCCTTATTGTTGTTAGTGTAATCCCCTTATTATTATTATTGTACCCTTGTAACCCCCATATTGTTATTATTGTGCCCTTAAATTATTATTGTTAGGTCGGATAGGATTACATTGTGGCCCCATGGACTCCTATATATAGAAATGAGTTTTTGTAATTTGAATCATACAAGAATTGTTCATTCATTTAATGTATTGGAGGTTGCCCCCTCGAAGTGGCTTATTTCTAAGGCATTGATATCTCTTTTCTTCTCTTGTTAGAGCTAGTTTCACAACATTTGGTATCAGAGCTTTGACATTCTAGGGTTTCACTGCTCCAAACAGGTCATCATGGAATTTTCGCTATAAATTTTATTCTATCAAGGTTTAGAATCTGAAATTTTTAAAGTGCAAAGCCAAAATCCTAAGGAACATTGTCCCAAAATTTCAGAGCTTGGGTCACAATATTTTCGAAGATATGATCTGTACAAGTTAGGTCATTTTTCAGGCTCCTGAATTTAACCTAAACAGGTCATCATGGTATTTTTGTAATAACGTTTTTTATACGAAGGTTCAGAAGCTGAAATTTTTAGAGTGCAAAGCCGCAATCCTGAGGAACATCTTCGTAAAATTTCAGATATTGGTTCACAATATTTCCAGATATATGATTTGTGGAAGTTAGGGCTTTTTGAGGCTTCTGAATTTCATCTCAAAGAGGTGATCGTGGGAAAATATTCATAGCTCTCTCTCTAAGCATCGGATTGGAATACTGTAAAAAGTGGCCGCAAGTACACAGACTGTAGTTTTTGTTCTATCAATTTTAGAGCCAAAGGAGGAAACAGTGACACGTGGTAAGTCATGCAATTTCACTCTACTGAAATAGTCTAAAATTGGGTCATTGTGGGAGATTTGACATAACTTTGACTTGAAGAATCCAAATTAGATCAAACCTGTGGCATTTGAAAGAAGCTTTAGAGGGTTACTACAGGGCTTAATTTCAGATATTTAGGATCCAAAATTATAAAGATAATTCAATTTCAATATCGAGCTCCTCAAAAGCAAGTAAAAGTGTGTATTATTATTATTATTATTATTATTATTATTATTATTATTTTATTTTTTTTTATTTTTTTTTTCCGAATTGCATAAGTCTTGTTTGAATAATCAAGTTGAATTGATTCCAAGGGCATATTTTAGAATAGATATCAGTATTGGATTCTAAAATGGCCCCTAAAAATAATTCAACACCCATTAAGCCTTTAGAAAGCTCTACTATGACTCATGAAGACGAAGAATGGCAACATGACATATCAAAATTACAAGATCAAGTGCAACAAATTTCGCTCTCGCAAAGAGCAACAAAAAATGACATGGAAGTTTTGAAGAAAGGCGTGGAAACTAAGATGGATGGTTTGAAGAAAGGCGTGGAATCTAAGATGGATGGTTTGAAGAATGGCATGGAATCTAAGATAGATGACATGGAATCTAAGATATATGGCATGGAAGCTGGCATGGAATCTACGATGGATGGCATGGAATCTAAGATGGATGAAATGGAAGCTAAGATCAATGAGAAAATGGAAAACATGAAGAATGATCTAAAAGCAGACATGGAAGGTTTGACAAAGTTGATACAAGAAATGTTTCCTAATGGTGAAAAGATAGTAGAGGAAACTCATGATGAGAACAAAATAAATGTTAATCGTTACTTCATAAACTCTAATGTTGGTGGGAAGAACCACTATATTCTAAAAATGGATATGAGGAAGTTTGATGGAAATGATCCTGTAACATGGATACTACGGATGGAGCAATATTTTGATCTCCATAATGTGCAAAACACACAAAAGGTACGCATTGCAACTTTACATTTAGAACAAAATACATTTGTATGGTATCGATGGCTTTGCTCCCATAAAAAAATTGTCACTTGGTCAATTTTTACGGAGGAAATGATAGCAAATTATGAGGATGCAAAGAGCAACACCTTCTTTAGCCAATTGATAAATCTCAAACAAAAGGGTTTAATGGGGGAGCACATTGAGGACTTCCAAAAATTGAATATAAGGGTAACTGATATTCCAGAGGAACACTGGATTGATCTCTTCATAGGTACTTTAAAGTATAACATCCAACATGAAGTTCGATTTTTGGAACCTGATTCATTGGAGAAGGCATTCAGGTTGGCAAGAAAAATTGAATGTAAAATTATGGCGACAATGAAGCCTACCACTCACTTCTATAAATAGGGAAGTGTTGCTACTCCTAGATTTCCACAACCTACAAGGTTGACACCACAACAATTGGAAGAAAAAAGAGAAAAAGGGCTTTGCTACAGTTGTGATAGAAAATACACTAAAGTTCATAAGTGTGCTGAGAAGAAATTATTTTACATACATTGTGAAGAGGAAGAAGAAAATGAACAAGAAGAGGATATACACCAAGAACCAACCCAAGAAGAGGAAGAAATGAGTCCGACCATATCTGTAATGCATTGGCAGGAATTACCACTCCTCAAACTCTCAAGATAAAAGGACATATCAAGAAGAAAAAGGTAATAGTGTTGATTAATTCAGGTAGTACCCATAATTTTATTCATTGTAAGGTAGCCAAGGAATTGAATTATTTCCTATACCCAGCACCAGAATGTCAAGTGATGGTTGCAAATGGAGGAACTATAAATTGCTCTAGAAAATACCATAATATCAAGCTAACCATGGGGGAATATGTATTGAATATTCCAATGCTTTCCATTCCTATGGGAGGTGTTGATGTTGTACTAGGAGTACAATCGTTACAATCTTTGGGGACGGTAGCTTTTAATTTTCAAGAACTTTTCTTGAAATTTTTTTCAGAAGGAAAGGAAGTCGAATTACGGGGTATTGCAGGGAAGTAGGGAAAGATAATAAGCTCTAATGTCATGAGAAAGCTTCTAAAGAAAGAACAATGAGGCATAATTGCACAATTATGCTCACTAGAAGTTCCAACATCAAAATCATCTATTTCTGCAAATCTCCAAAAAGTATTGGACAATCATTCCAAGGTTTTTGAAACTTCAAAAGGACTCCCACGTATTCGTGATCATGATCATGCTATTCATTTTATTCCAGGAATTTTTCCTCCAAACATCATGCCTTATAGATATCCTTATGTCCAAAAGAGCGAAATTGAACATATAATCGCAGAAATGTCAGAGGCGGGTATAATTCAACCTAGTCAAAGTTCTTTCTCTGCTCCTATAGTATTGGTACATAAGAAGGATGGATCATGGTGCACGTGTCCAGATTATAGGGAGCTCAATAAGCTCACCATTAAAGATAAATTTCTCATTTCTGTGATTGATGAATTATTAGATGAATTACATGGAGCAATTTATTTTACCAAATTGGATCTTCGTTCAGGGTATCATCAAATTAGAATGAAAATTGAAGATATTCTGAAAACAAAATTTTGAACTCATGAGGGTCATTATGAATTTTTGGTCATGCCTTTTGGCTTACCAATGCACCTTCTACATTTCAAGGGTTGATGAATTCCATTTTCAAACCCTTCCTTAGAAAATTTGTGCTAGTATTTTTTGATGATATACTAATCTACAGCAGGTCTTGGAAAGATCATGTTCAACATGTTGACAGGGTGCTCAAACTATTTCAGGAGAAACAATTATATGCAAAAGCATCCAAATGTTTCTTTGGAGTACAACAAGTGGAGTATCTAGGTCATATTGTATCTCACGAGGGTGTTAAGGTAGACCCTAAAAAAGTTAAATCCATTAAGGAATGGAAAGTCCCCACAACCATAAAGCAGTTGCGAGGATTTCTCGGGTTAACAGGGTATTATCGAAAGTTTGTTAAGAATTATGGGAGAATAGCAGCACCTCTAACAACATTATTGAAGAAAAATGCATTTTCATGGACTCCTGAAGCAACTAAGGCCTTTGAACATCTTAAAGAGGCAATGTGCCTAGCACCGGTCTTAGCTATGCCAGACTTCACAAAAACCTTTATTGTGGAATGTGATGCCTCAGGAAATGGAATTGGTGTTGTTTAATGCAAGAAGGAAGACCCATTGCTTTTGAAAGTCGTCCAATCAAAGGAAAGTATTTACAGAAACCTATTTATGAGAAGGAAATGTTAGCAATCCTGCATGCACTAAAGAAATGGAGAACTTACCTAATGGGAAGACACTTCAAGGTAAAAACTGATCATGATAGTCTTAAACACTTTTTGGAACAAAGACTATCTTCAGAAGAGCAGCAAAAATGGGTCACAAAGATGTTGGGTTATTAGTTTGAAATAATATAAAAAAAAGGGAAGCTAAATGTTGTTGCAGATGCACTCTCAAGAAAGAATGAAGAGGTGGAAGCATTTCTTTGTGCCATTTCTATTATCCAACCAGATTGGATAACAAAAGTAAGAGATGAATGGAAGAAGGACGAAGAAGAGTGGACACTCATTCAAAAGTTGCAGTAAGATCCTAGTACATCTGATACATTTAGTTGGAAAAATGATTCCTTATGGTACAAAGATCGCTTATATATTTGTAAGAATTCCCAACTAAAACAAAATATTCTCTTGGAATTGCACACTTCTCCTTTAGGAGGACACTCAAGATTTTTAAAAACTTACCACAGGGTGAAGAAAGAATTTTTTGGGATGGCCTTAAATCTGATATTCAAAATTTTGTGGCGAAATGTTTGGTTTGCCAGCATAATAAAGTTGAGACAATTAAGACCCCAGGTCTTCTACAACCTTTATCCATTCCAAGTCAATGTTGGGAGGATATTTCAATGGATTTTATCACAGGTTTACCTAAGTCCGAAGGAAAGAGTGTCATCATGGTGGTAGTTGATAGACTTACCAAGTATGCACACTTTTGTGCATTATCTCATCCATTTAAAGAAATTACAGTTGCTACTACATTTATGGACACAATTCAAAAGCTACATGGAAACCCAAGGGTTTTTGTGAGCAACAAAGATCCCATTTTTACTGGAAATTTTGAGACGGAGTTATTTTCTTGTTTGGGTACTCAATTAGCTCATAGCTCATCTTATCATCCTCAATCCGATGGTCAAACTAAGATAGTAAATAAATGTTTGGAAGGATATCTTCGTTGTTTTGTATCTAATAAACAAACACAATGGGTCAAGTGGTTACCTCTATCTGAATGGTGGTATAACACTTCCTTCCATACTGCAGCAAAAATGACCCCATTTATGGAACTTTATGGATATCATCTACCAGCCATCACATCATCTTTAAGAGAAAATTCGAAGGTTCAAGCAGTGGATGATCACATCGAGCATCAACAAGAAGTTCTCCAACTCTTAAAGGACAACCTGAATTTGGCACAAAATCGAATGAAACAACAAGCAGATCAACATCACAGTGAGAGAAGTTTTGATGTAGGAGACTGGGTATTTTTACGGCTACAACCATACAAACATATGTCCCTCAAGCAAGCTAAGAAGGATAATAAATTATCACCAAAGTGCTATGGTCCTTACAAGTTCTTGCAAAAGATTGGTACTATGGCATACAAATTGGAGCTTACTGCTTCTTCACGAGTGCATCCAGTTTTCCATGTTTCATGCTTAAAGAAGGTTATAGGTGAAAATCTTCCAGTTCAAACAATATTGCCAGAACTTGATGAGGAAGGAAAAATCATATTGGAACCTGAAGTGGTCACGGAAACAAGAACTCGACAGCTACGAAATCGAACAATTTCAGAGTATCTCATCAAGTGGAAGAACTTACCCACTGAAGATTCTACATGGGAGGATGAGAATTTTATACAGAAGCACCCAGAGCTACTCAAGCATTGAGGACAACACTTTTTTGAAGGAGAGGGGCATGTTAGGTCCCTATATTACTAGTATAGTCCCTTATTGTTGTTAGTGTAACCCCCTTATTGTTATTATTGTACCCTTGTAACCTCGATATTGTTATTATTGTGCTCTTAAAATATTATTGTTAGGCCGGCTAGGATTACGTTGTGGCCCCACTAGGATTACATTGTGGCCCCATGGACTCCTATATATAGAAAGGAGGTTTTTTAATTTGAATCATCCAAGAATTGTTCATTCATGTAATGTATTGGAGGTTTCCCCCTCGAAGTGGCTTATTTCTAAGGCGGTGATATCTCTTTTATTCTCTTTTTGGAGTTGGTTTCACAACAAACACTAGATGGGATAACCTCAACATGAGTGATATCATCAAATCTTGGTGTCGAGAGCCTGCTAAGTTCTGTCACCTCCTAGATACAGTTTACCCGACTAAGATTCTCATGGACACGTACCTGTCCCTCATTGTTATGTGTTGTTGGTTGCATGGGTGAAAGAACACTGAAATGTTTGAAGAAAAATGGATATATATGCTCAAAATGGTAGCTACCCTTAGTAATATCTTCAATTGGGAATATATACTTTCTTTTGAGTTACAATGTCATGTGGGGCAGACAAAATCATCTTTGAAGACAAACCAGGAACTAGAATTCTATATGTATGCATTTCTACTGGTTGGAATCTATGCACAATATTCTTTCCTAGGAATGTATTTGAACTAGACCCTGCAAAACAAGTTTCCAATATATTTACATTGCAGGGTGTTGTCATGATCAAGTTTTAGAGGGGCATATGATAGATTGGCAGAACATTTATTCATAGTCAAATTCCATAGATCTATCCTCCTCACATGACCGATCAGGTGAAGGAGTCACTACGTTATATTGCATATTGGTTTGTTGTGCCTAAAGGCACATATATCAAATGCTTTAGATGTCAAATTTCTCCTCATCTCATGCTGCGATATGTGACTAATAAGGTGGTTTTGCAAGAAGTATCATATCGACTGGATAAAGGGTTGTTATGATTTCTTCATAGAAGGAATAAATCCCCTTGTCCCACCTTTCCTTTGAGGTTTGAAATGTATGAAATTAAGAGAAACAAGGTGACAAATTCATAAATACAAGGGTTGGACTGCTTGCAATTTGCAGTTATGGACTTTCATGGATATGATGTTAGGAGAGTGTGCAGGCAACAATGTGAAAGGATTGGTTTAAATTGGGGATATACATCAATGTTTGCTGCAGAAGATAAGAAGGTGAAGAAATGGTACAGTGCAGTTAGAAAGACACATCTAAGAATGGAAGTGAGTTCCCCCCAAGTTCTAGTGTCACTTAATGATTATGGACATACTAATGTAGTAGTAATGGCAAAAATTTATACTCCAAATAATTTGTATTACTAAATATTTTTATATAAATAAATAAATAATAACATTAAAAAAAAATTGAAATGAATAGGAAAAAAATTACCCTATGAGAAATAGATGTATTACAAAATATCTTATATTAAGATAAATTTTAAAAATTTTGATATATTTTTTTTCAAGTAAAATTCTAACTCAAATTAAGATACTGGAAATGAAGAGGTAGCTCAAATGGAGATTATAACAACTTATGTATGTCATTTTAGTTGAATCCCCTTTACCTCTTCAATTATATTTTCGGTTTGAAAGTTCTTTTTTTATTTTTTAAATTGAATATTGGAGGCATGGCATTTATATTGTAACCACAATAATCAGGTGCGTCTACAATCTAAGTAAATTGTAAAAAAATTATAGACACTAACATTAGTAAAAAATGTTATAGACACTAACAATTAAAGGTTTAGATCAATAATTATTATAATTATGAAAATGTATATATTTTTATAAACTAAATTAGTAGGGAAAAAAGAAATATATTTGATGAAGAAGAATGTTTATTAAGATTGAATTGATTTAAAAATTAAAATTTTATTTTTATATTTAAAATATCCTAAATAATATTTCAAAAATATATTTATTTTATTAAAAAAATAAAAATTATTATAATAATTTTCTTATTAAAATAAAAAATAATTTATTGTGTTGAGAGATACTCTATAACTTAATATCAGAGATATTGTCATGTAGCATTACATATATATATAATATGAAACGGATAGGTTTTTTGTATTGATTCAATTTGGTTTGAAGGCTACAACCTTTTACATCTATTACAAAATCTTCATCAACTAGATTGAAAAGAGTCCAAAAAAGAATTGAAACACCAATTATCTGACTATATATTTCTATTCTAATATGATTTTTCTTATATATTCTCCAAAATACTCCTAATATAACTACATACTTACAATGCATAGATTAAAACTAAAGAAGGAAGTGTCTTCCCCTTGGACCAGGAACTACATTTCTTGCAATTTAATTTTCTTCATTCCATGGCTAGAAAGGAATGGAAGCCATATCCACACTCATATCCTCAATTTCCATCACTCGCTACTATGGAACTACACCCTGAGGCACCTCAATCTATACATTCAATTCCTTGTTCACTCCGGATACTATTACTTCATATGAAGGTGCAAATATGTCAAGTTTGAGATTCAGGAGATCAAAAGAAACCTACAATTGATCCATTTTGGTCTGCAACAAACCAATTTTCAGGTACAAAAGGGAAAATTGAGCTTGTTCTATTGCCTTCCCCATTTCCCCTTTTTTGGATAGTGGCGTTAGGAAATATTCCATGGTTGTTTTCATGTAACCTAGATTATAGTTAAAATCGCCATTCTCTACTTTAAGAATGAACCTCTCTTCCTTCATGACTTATGAGTAGCCAAAATAGATTTCCTAGAGAAATAAAGATGTGAAAACTCTCTTTATAATCATATATGCATGTCCCTATTGGACCATAACTTCTCTCACCAACTTCAAGTCGAAAATCATACCAGTATATTTTCTAAGTAAGGCATTCAATCATGGAGTAAAAATCTCTACAACATACAACCCACTCCATTAAATCTAGAGACCCCAATCGTGTTTTTTGTGCCTCAGATTTGTAAATATTTTATTTCCACATCTGACCAATATTAAAATGGTTATGAATCAATTTCCACCTATCTAATACCAAGGTGATGAAGACATGATCTCTCCATGTTTGTACACGATCCAACATTCAATAGTGAATATGAGCTGCCAAACTAATCTCAATAGAAACATCAATCCAAAATGGGATCTAACAATATCCCATCATATTTCCATCCTTATAATTTTTCCTTTTAAGCTCTTTATGTTTTTATTTCTCCCACATTCTGCATTGATATTAGGATTTTCATGGTATATATTTGATTTCAAAACTTCTATCTTCATGTTCCATGATACCTTGCTCTAGGTTGACTCCTTGATTTTCTAATGAATCTATGATTGAATTAAAATGTCTTTTAACGTGGAAGAAATGAATAACCTCAAACTTTATATTTTCAAACTTATTCTATGAAGAATTGTAGATTGAATCAATGAAGGAGCCTCTTTAATCTTGCACACCTTTTCAATAACTAGTATCAAATCTCCAATTATCATTAGTTGCCGAATTTTCCTTGCTATTGCCAAATCTATTCCCTACCACAATGCTAAAAATTCAGAGCGGTTATTGGTTGATATCCATAGACCCCATGCATATTGAATAGGCTATTTCTTTCTAGGGCCGAAAAATAACATCTTCCGCTCCCGCCTTTCTAGAATAAAATAATATATATCAATAAATTTAAAAAAACAATAATAACAAAAAATTTAATATCAACCATAAATAAAAAGTTCAATTTCCACTTTAATTTTATATCAACTTTATATTTATAGATAAAGTAATTGAAAGTTGAAAAAAAAATTGATTTACATTTTAGTATGAGGTAGATATCTAATTCCTTAACTAATTAATATGGATTTGATAGATGACATGTGAAAATAATATTATTGAGATTACATAATGTGTAATTCATTTTATATTCACGTGACATGTAATATTTGAAACGAAAGTAATATTCATTATCCATATTAAATAAGTTATTCCCTAACACATAAGTTACAAATTATGTTTTGAGAAAAATTGAAAATTCAAAATTATGTTTTGGGTGTATGTTTGCATATTTACATTTTTACTCCTTCCTATTAAAGTGTTGAAGAACAAAAAAAAATGGTGGGATGTAAATCTTAGTAAGTATATTTATTTACATTTTGCTCATATCCACTTTTATGCAAACACTTGCTTCAGTTTTGGTGGACAACAAGTTATTCACGTGAGCATGAAATATTTTCAAAGATTTTAATTTTGGGTGGTTTTCCTTTGATGTTTAATAATGAAAAACCACTGCACAAATTTCTAAAAATAATCGCATAAAAATTGCAATTGTATCCATGAATTATGACAAAAAATAATTAGGAAGGTATCCACATAGCACCACATAGCATTCTATTCTGCAAAGTTTGCAATAAGACCTTCAAGTTATGGTCTAATAAAATGCTTGAAAAATATTGTTTTGATAACATTGAAAAATAAATAGTTTTCTTCAAAGATAAAAATTATAACTTGAATTAGTCAATGTTAACCTAATAGTGGTCAACATGTAAATCAAATGCTAGAGTCTCGCCTTGATAGAGAATAAAGTAATTTAAATTTTTTTTTTTTTTTTTAAATCTTATATTTTCACTTTCCATTATGAGAGAGATATTTAATTTATTTCATTCTTAATATGGAATTGATATATAATGTTTAAAAAATATTAATTAAAAAATATGTTTAATGCTAGTTATACATCAAATATGTTAATATTTTAATGTGGAAAAATATTTCAATGTCATATATGTATATATATTATATCAAACAAGTGGAAATAATTTTTTCTTATGGCTAAAACATTTTATTAGTGTGTTAATCAAAACCAACATAGATTCATCTTAATTATAAATCCCTAGAAGTGCAAACCTTTCCTCGAATTTTTCTCTAAAAAAAAAGTTTCCATCATGAAAATTTTGACGTAATATCCCCAGCCACTAGTCGAGAAACAATATGCAACCACAATCCAAGTTTCACCAATAAATGTAACCATAATCCAAGTTTCACCAATGATGTCTCTAGAAAGCACATAAGTTATAGTTTTTCCATAATTAAAGTTGAATTGATTTCATTAATGATGAATACCTATAAAGCAACATATAATTGTAACTCACATAATTAGGGTTATTCCATACAATAATTCAAAATTGCGTATAGCAATTACATATCTAATCAATTATGGTGCAAAACGGGATATATATATATATATATATATATATATATATACACACACACACACACACTTTCACACTCCATGGCTTCCTTTTCTATGTGGTTGTTCTGAAGCCATGCAAGCCCCAAGTTCCCTTTCTCACTGACATCTGTCACGATCATTGTTGCCTCATGTCCATGGAGTTGCATGCACCCCATATTATTACCATGGAGTGGGCTCTGCAACCACTCTCTTTTTATTATTATTAAAATTTTACAAATTACATTGTATTACAATCCTAGACCTCTCGCCACTTAACCAACACTGGCACATATGCCCGAGAATTATCACCCCACTATATATATATATATATATATATATATATATATATATATATATGGTCATGCATGCCACATATCATAAACACATAGGAATGCATGCCTGCAATATGCATTTGGCTCACCAGCCTAATAACAGGTACATATATTTACATCATAAATAAGTGAGGGTATTACAATCCTCCCCTCTTATTTTATGCATTGTCCTTAGTGAATCTTATGCTCATGTAGTCTGAAGTTGTTGATACAAACTGATGTTGTCATGAATTATTTCAAGCCAGGGCATCCTCTACGCTTTCATCGACATCTGCACACCAAGGTGTGGAGGTCCTTTCCCCATGCTGACGAGCATGTAAGATCTGCACCATCGTCATTACACCTTTGAATACATCAATATCCACAACAATTTATTTTCTTATACATAAGTATATATACAAACTTTTACTTATAAATAGTTTCTCTTTTCAACAAGGGAAAACAATAATCAAGGTTATATAACCATTAATAAAAAAAAATCAAGAAGAATGGAATTTTATATAATACAAAAATCCAAAGTGAGAATTGTCTCTTACACGTGTTAATTACAAGCATTGGCACTGCATACAACTTTTTGCAAACAAAAATATATCCTTTGTTTGTATTATTTCATTTTCGATTGGACTCGCCCTTGCTTCCCTGTTTAAATTTATATAATGATCGACTTTGCTGAAACTCCATCAAATTTGTTACCAATTGTTTCAACTTATTTCACACTTGTTATTCATGTCATCATGCACTATAATAACCTATCATAAAACTTATCATAACTTGCATACAAGACCTATTAGAAGATATGTTATACACCTGCTACAACTTGTAATTTTATTTTGTCTCAAATTTTATCCAACTCAAGCCCAAAGCCCCTCAATTTTTACCTATCATTCTATGTAAACCTGCCAGATACCCTTCGGTGGCATTTATTGTCAAATTTAGGGAGAAATTTATGTTATTCCCACCATTATCACTTTTATCAAACAATTAAACTATAACTTGTAACCTATTAAAATTCCCTCCCAACCTGACCCAATCAAGCTTGATGTTGTAAACTAGGATCTGATACCATTTCTTAATGTCCCCATCCACTAGTTGAGCAACACGATGTAACCGCAATCCAAGTTTCATAAGAAAATTCACCAATATACGTGCAAAAGAGTTCACAAGTTATAGTTTTTCCATAATTAAACTCTGACATTGATTTCATTAATGGTGAATACTTATAAAGAAACATATAATTATAACTCACAGAATTAAGGTTCTTATATCCATATATATATATAATGTCAAACTCATTTAGCATTATAGTCACTTAATGCATAAAATATATGCATTTGCTCAAAATCAAGAACTATGGTTTGCATTCATAATTTCAAAGTACATGCAATGAAATAATTACAATTTGCTACATGCCCATAATTGTAAACTCGGTACAACAAAAACAATTGAACATAAATTAATGAAATAATTCTTGAAACAAGGATTTATAGAAAAACCATCCATAATTGTTAAACTAAATGCATAAATATACAGCTCAACCAAGTACACAATAATTACAAACATTCAAGCACAAAACCATGGAATTTGGGGTTTCCTCCTAAATTCAAAAATTTTCATAGTAAAGCACATGGATGCTTATGTGCATAAAATGACTAACTAACTATGGGCTCTCCATGTTCTACCCTACCATAGATTGCATGGTTCATGGATTCCAACCATAGGCTACCCCTGAGCTAGGGTTGTAATCTCCATGAGGAACAATACACCAATAATAACATGTCCTCCATGGCCAGGGTGCCAACCCAAAAAACATGTTGTTCCAGAGATCCAAGCACCCTCCAAGATTATTGCAAAGGTGTTAACCCAAAAACCATGCTACTTTAGGGCTCCAGGCACCCTCCCAGCCATAACTAGTTATGTTCAGCATTTAGTCCAATACCCAAGTGGCACACCCTTCTCTAAGATGGTCAATCCCTTTGCAATGTCCACCTTGTAGGGCTCACCAACCAGTTTCCAGAACCCAAGTGGCACACCTTTCTCCAAGACCTATTATTTCCTCTACGATGCCCACCTTCCAAGGCTCACCAATTGGTTCCTTTGAACCAACATATAGAACCATAGTAGTCATCATAATGATAATGAATAAATTATATTGCCCATGGTATATATATATATACCATGGGCAATATATATATATATATATATATATTCACATATCAGGAGTTTCCTCTACCATACGAGCACTCCAGAAGCCACATGGGTCCTAGGTGCCCTTTCTCTCTGCCATCTATCACCAACACCATTTCCCTGTATTTGTGGTGTTGCATGCCCACATACTCTTTGTGTAGAGTTGGATTTGAAACCAATATCTTTTTATTATTATTAAATATTTACAAATTACATTTTATTACAATCTTGGCCCTCCTGTCACTTAACCAACACTAGCCCATATGTTTGGGCATGCTAGCCCCATTATATATATATATATATATATATATATATATATATATATATATATATATATATATGAGCACATAGGCCAGATATCATAAACACATAGGCTTGTAGGCCCACAATATGTATCTGGCTCACCAACCTAATAACAAGTACATACATTTCCATCATAAACAAGTGGGATTATTAGTAAATCCAAATTTAAAATGGATCTATACGTATATTAAATTAAATACACTTTTCATTCAATTAATGGAAGCCATATATCTCCCCCTTTTGACAATTCAATGTAGTTTAGGTGGTTGGTATGATTTAATGATAACCTCCCCACCCAAATTTGAGTGTCATTGACATGACACATAATGTGCTACCTTTATACTTCCATTGAGAATTTCCAATGTAATTTTATATTGACTATATACGTCCATTGATAATTTCCTATATAATGTTATATTGACTATGTACCTCTCCTTTTCCATATACGTCCATGTTTACTCAAATTAAATACATTCAGATACTGTTGATTAAATAACATAAAATTAAAATTGAAAATAACAATAACTAAAACGAAAAAAGAAAATTATTAATCTCAATTTTTTTAAATGCCACACACATTTTAAAATTATTATGCACATAATTTTATGCAATTTTACTTATTAAGTCTTCATTTTGGAGGTTCTAAACTAAGTATTGTGGGTTTTCACAGTGCATTGTATTAGATATAATTTTTTGGGGTTCAAGTGTGTCAAGTAAGTCATTCATCTATGAAATTTCCATGAGAGGTAGTCATAACTGACTAATTTCTCATGATTTTTGAATATTCCACTTAACACTCATTGCATTTGGTGATGCTCACATAGGTGAAGAAGTGGGATTGAAACTAGTGAAAACATAGTGGCAATGAACACTTCTAGGGCTTGCACTTGGTAACTAGGACTTCCCATGAGGTCACCTATCACGACCCTATATTTGTAGTACTCTTTAAACCATGTATAGCGGGTGCGAAACCACTATACTTTTTCTTTTTAACAATACTGGAGTATATGGAATACGCCTATCTTCAACACTTGGCCAATTTTTCCAATAAGTGTTTCTTAACAATGCATCAAGAATAAATTTTTTTCAGTTTATAATCTTTCAATTAAACATTCATCAACACACACAAGTACGCCCATAAATACTTGGTAGGGGAAACTCCCATAAAGTCTTCCCAATAATATATAACAGTGTACAATATTTTACAAAGTACAAGTTTTACATAAGTTGTACTTCCAACTGGCTTGAACTGCACACTTAATCAAATTTACCAAAAACTCGTGCCACAGTCGTGCAATTCACTGCTGCCACCTGCCTGCACTACTTAATCTGGAAAGCCTAAATTCAGTCATTTCAAAAGTCATCTTGACCAATCCAACACTTGTTACATGATTCTGGTGACTTCAGACACTTCTGCACAATTTAGATCACTAGATGACCCGCTCTGCATGCAACACGCTACTCTGTGACCCTGTCTGCATGTTATGTTGAATCGTTTGTGCAACTTAAATGCTACTAGTTACTTCGTGACCCATCTGCACGACATGCTGACTTGTCTTCATGATCTGAACACAATGCGTTACTTTGTGACCCGTATGCACGTTCCACTGAACCGACTGCATGACTTGAACACAATGAGTATTTCCATAACCCGTCTGAATGTTCCACTGACTCGAACTTCTATTTCGTTTGCCTGCCCTACGAGCTCACCACCAATCTCACACTCCTTGTTCAGAATAATACTTTCCAAGTTAGATGATGTCCTCAAAGCTCTATGCCTCCACTTTACTTATATGATAATTCATGGTATCATTCCTCCAAAAGTCGTGTCCCTTCGACCTTGCCTAAGGTCAGCTCGACCACCAACATAAATTAGCCTACACCTAACCATGTGTCGACCCTTCCAATATCGCTCATCGAATATGTACGCTTAGCTTTCCTGACCCATATAACTCAGGTCGGAACGTGCAGCCCATTTCCATGACTTTATTATTGGTTCTCCACACATGCACGCTATCGACACGCGCCTGCCCGACGCCCTCTCACAATGCGCTCACCATGCCCTCTTTTTTCACCAAATCTCTATGAATCACCCATCTCGTGCGTGAATTGTCCAAATTAGGTGCCCTCCAATACGACACGCCCGTTATAACTCACCAAGAGGTGGGGCGCTCGCTAACATGGCGCACTCGTTATAAATTTCCAAGGGGTGGGGCACCGGCCAAAACATCGCACCTGTTATGTGCACCCAACACCGTCACACTTTTCTAAATGTCACATTGAGTCGTTCTTTTGCCCGAGTTAGTCAATACGGGCGCCTGTCACATGCGTTCACTACAACTTGGTCGCATATCGACTCAACTCATGGGCCTGACATTCTTGCCCACTCTAAATAAGGTTGTTGTCCTCGAAAAATCCATCATCCATCATAAATTTTCACTAGCTCCAACATCCAAAATTTCCATGCTTCCCACCTCTACTCCATCATCACATAAACCTCCATCAAGGCTCATGAATCCATATACATGGGTAAATCTCCTCAATCCATGATTAACCACATATGTCACAATCTCCACACGTTTCTTCCATCGTGGAAAGTAGGCCTCTCCAACCCAAGCTACATGTTATCACTAAAACATATATTGTGTTGATCCCAACATGTTTCACCATCATGCGAACTGTTGTTATGATACTCCAAGATAACTCAAACACATCTCTACACACTGTTAGCCATCATGACTCGAACTAGTTGAGTAGATAATCTAACCATCATGTCTAAACCATGAGAATGCACATCCTCATGCTTTCGCCAGCCATTTCTCTAACATACTGTCACATCCTCAACCTGATCAAGAAATATTCCATGTCCATAAAAATGTAAATTAAACCATATCTAGGTCCATGAAGTAGTCCACATCCCATCTGCAATATATTTTCCATGATGCTAATGTCTATGTGTTTTCAAATCAATCACATCTATCCAAGCATCATCATCCATGTGTGAGAGGCTCATCTCCTCAAATAAATCAAGAACTCATCCCATCAATCCAATGCTCAATCTACCATAAACAAGTCCATGAAGCAACCTCCATCTCATCTGCAATATGTCATCTATCAAATATTTCAAAGGCGAAAGTCTAACCTTGCCTCATCATCCCTCCATGTGCTACCCATGGTCATAAACTAATCAGCCATCATGTCCATCAAAAGTGGCTAAGTCTCATTGACTCAACCCATCCACGAGTATACCTCACCAAGGCATCTCCATTGTTGCAACTCCATCAAACTCCAAAGTTTCATGTCTCTATCATGTCCATCAACTCACTCCTCATGAACACGCCCCATAATGTGCCTAAGGTATGCACCACATATTGCATCAAAGTCAAGTCACATCCTGACCTCAGTTCATCAATGAACCATATACTCCAAGACCACTATAATATGAAGTCTCCAAGGGATGCAACTATCTTCATATGCAACCATCATCCAAGTTAGTGCCCTCGGTCACTTCTACCTTCATATGCCATCACAAATCCTTCCTTCACTATTGTCTCCCCTACTAAAGGTCCACCAAGATTATCTATTGATTCCAACCATGAAGAATTCTATTCAAGTATCACACCAATGTGCCCTTCTTTCATTCTATCCATGAGTTATGCCAGGAACTTAGCCAGTTCTCCATATGGATAAGCATGACTCATCCATCACAAAGTTCATCATGTTCCACTCTTGTCATGGGAACTTGAAATTTCTGCCATGAGGTCACAAACTTTCCCAACAAGTTATGAAAAAAACAATGCTCCTTGCTTCTCCAATGTACAAGGTCTCATCATAATTTTCCAAGGAAAGATTGTCCATCGAATTTTAAAAGAAGTTCTCCCTTTTTCCATCCCTACATATGGCCCATCCTCCAAAAGCTCCAATGAAACACAATTCATATTAATACTTACATCTTCATGAGGTCCCTCCAAGTGAGTGCCTCCCATCATCAATGCCTATAATGTACACGATCCTGGTCCAACTTGATTAAGTGTCATCACACCAAGTTCATCCTCCATCGTTGATACACTTTCAAAATCATTTTCTTCACATATCTCATCTTCTTCTTCTTCATCGCAATCTGCAACTTCATCCTGCTCCATTACTCAACCAAGTTGAAGAAGCTCTACTTCAACATTCTCCTCCAAGACTTCAATTTCAACACCAATATGTGGGTTCTCATATTTCATATGCTTGAACCTATAGAAGGTCTGCAAGAGCCTCCCATGGCATTCTTCCCAACTTGCCATGTCTTGTAATGCATCTTTGGCCCTGACCAATGCCTTGCCCCTGCCAATGTCGCACTGTGACCAAATAATATAATCTCCAAGCTTCAATACCAACTGTAACCCTGCTATTGTAATCCTTCTTCCTGAATACTTCAATGACAAAGCTCAACTCGCCTTGAATCGAGCTCTGATACCACTTGCCATGACGTGGCAGTGGTGTGAGTACTTCACTTCCTTAATAATCAACACAGCTCGACTCGCCCTAAATTAGCTCTGATACCATCTGTCATGACCCTATACTTGTAGTAATCTTTCAACCACATATAGCGGCTACATCACCACTATACTTTTTCTTTTTAATAATACTAGAGTATATGGAATACGCCTATCTTCAACACTTAGCCAATTTTCCAATAAGTGTTCTTAAAAATGTGACAGAAATAACATATCTTCAATATTTAATATTTCAATCAAGCATTCATAAACACATACAAGTACCCCCATACATACTTGGGAGGCGAAACTCCCGTAAATTATGACCAATAATATATAACAATGTACAATATTTACAAAGTACAAGTTTTACATAAGTGGTGCTTCCAACTAGCTTGAATTGCATAGTTAACCAAATTTACTAAGAACCCATGCCACAGTTGTGCAACTCACTACTGCTACCTACCCACACTTCTCAATCCGGAACCCCAAATTCAGTCACTTCAAAACTCGTCTTGACCAGTCCAACACTTCCTACACGATTTGGGTCACTTCTGACACTTCCGCACGATTTGGGTCACTAGCTAACCTTCTCTGCACACAGCGCGCTACTCTATGACCCTGTTTGCACGTTCTGATGACCTGCCTGCACAACCCAAATGTTACTGGTTACTTCGTGACTCGTCTGCACGACGTGATCGCAACGCGTTATTTCGTGACCCATCTGCACGTTCGGCTGACCTGGCTGCACAACTTGAACACAACGCGTATTTTCGTGACCTGGTTGAACATTTTTCTCACCCAAACTTCTATTTCGTCTGCCCTCCCTATGGGATCATCACCAAGCTCGCACTCATTGTTCAAAACGATGCTTTCCAAGTCCGTTGATTTCCTTAAAGCTCCACGCCTCCACTTTACTTATATGATAAGTCATGGTCCCATTCCTCTAATAGTTATGTCCCTTTGACCTTGCCTAAGGTCGACTCAGCCACCAACATAAGTTGGCCTACATGCTACCTTGTGTCGACATGTCCAATATCACTCATTGCATATGTACGCTCATCTTTCCTATCCACTATAACTCGAGTCGGACCATGCCACCCATTTCCATGACTCACCCGTCGATTCTGCACACATGTCTGATATGGGCACGTGCTTGCCCGACGCCCTTGCCCAACACGCTCACCATGCCCACTTCATTAACCAAGTCACTATGACTCACTCGTCTCGTACACGACTCGCCTAAGGTGGGCACCGGCCAATATGACGCACCCGTTATAACTCGCAAAGGGGTGGGGCACCCACCAACATGGCGCACTCACTATGTGCACCCAACACCATCGTAGTTTTTTGAATTTTGTACCAATTCATCACATTTCCCCGAGTTGGTCAATACACGCGCCCGTCGCACATGGGCGCACCCACTACAACTCGGTCACACATCAACTCAACTCGTCGGGCCTGAAATCACCTATCCCATATCGCCTCTGGATCAACCATGCTTAACTGAGGAGTTTTCCCACAATCAAGCCCACTTAGTTTGCTACCCCATTTGCGAGTGGCCATCACCCTATCATACAGTTAAGAAAGGATTTTTCCACTTCGACCGTAAACAACTTTTCGAGTATGAGAGGTAATATGCATCTGTCCAAGGATTTACCAAATGGATGAAGCATAACTAGTCGATCATTGACAAAATAAATATGGTGCACTAGATTCCCCCTTTACATTTGACTCTCATAGAAGTGTCTACTATTTTGTATTATGCTATGAAAGGCGTCTTCCAATTATGTAGATAAACCCAGAATGTTTCAAAAAGGATCGATTGTGCTTTAGATATTGAGTGGCCTAAACATTTTACAAAAACAAAGTATACTCTTCCATCATTCTTTGGACTTTTAGAAAGCGGAGTATATTCTTCCTTAAACATAGAAATAATCATTTTTTAGATTTTAAAAGAATGGCAATAAATTTTGGTGAGTGTAAGTTTGCACATTTACATTTTTAAGTGCTCGATAACAAATAAATAATGATGGTATGTTAGTAGTATATTTATTTACATTTTGTTTATATCCATTTTTTATGCAAAACTTCCTTAAATTAAGGTGGGTGGTAAGTGATGGTAAATATATTATTTAGTTTGAGTAAGAATAAACTATTTTTAAGGATTTTAATTAGGAAGTTTAACAATGAAAAATCACTACCCAAATATCTAAAAGTAATGACATAAATATTGTAACTATATTGATAACTTATTGTAGAAAATTATGAGGCCAAGATCCACATGGAATTGTATTGTGAAAAGGTTGCAATTAGACCTTCAAATTATGGTCTAATCAAATGTTTGAAAACAAATTTTTTAAATAACATTGAAAAATAAATATTGATTTAAATATGTTTTTTTTGAATGTTAAAGCATTATAACTTTGTCAGTCAATGCTAATGTTTAATGTGAGTTATACATCAAATATTTCAATATTCTATTGTAGAAAATGTAAATTATAAATAAAATATTTCAAAATCAAGTATGCATAGTGTGAGACCCTATGCATATTATATCAAACAAATAAAAAAAAATCTTATGGATAAAATATTTTATTAGTGTGTTAATCAAAGCTAACATAGATTCATCTTAATTCTAAATCTATGTGTAAACATCTAAGGGAACAAAATCTTTTGAAGTGCAAATATTTTCTTCAAATTTCTCACTCAAAAATAAACTTACATGTTGAAAAATTTAATCCCATTAAATCAATGAAAACCATATACTCCTAGTTTATTCAAATTTATTGAATAAAAACTATTAACCTCCCATTTGCTAAACTTAAACACATTCAGATGCTCTTGATTAACTAACAGAAAATTTAAATTGAAAAAAAATAAATACAATTGAAAGAGGACTAAACATAAATGTCACAGAAGTTTGTAACCATCTAGTTTTCATTCAGAAATAGGATACATTACAGCATTAAGTAGTAATCCATTTTCAGTCGAACTAGAATGCATGCACGCTCCCTGGATTGCATCATATTTTCTCTTCTAATGCAAATATCATATATTAAAATTTCATGTAGTTTCTAGCTCCACTCCAGATTAGACTGTAATGAAAACGTCATATCTTAGCATTTTGTACTGTAGGTTCCAGTTCCATTTCAAAACCTTCAACGACCTGCTTGAGCGGCTGCAGAACCAATCCTTGCACAGTGAGCTGGGGTAAATGGCCCTCGGCATCAAGGATGTTAACTGAATTCATCTTCCCTCCAAGGCTTCTTTGCATGTGGTATGGGACGGCCATGGGAACGACTATATCCTTAGCAGTCTGGATAATGCTACGTGGGGTCTTCACATCACATAATATGATTCTCATATCACTCTTGAAGATGGTATTTCCCACTGCAACTGCAATTTCAGGGTTCATATTCATCATTTTTCTCCTGAACTCTTCCACTGCAGAGGGCTCATCAACACCAACTACCAGAAGGGAAAAACCAGAAACCCACGCTACATAGTCAGACTTCATGGCACAGTAAAGACTATCAACTTCTCCACGTTTGAAGCCTCCATGGTAGGATTCATCATTCAGATACCTACAAAAAATAAGAGACAACATATCAGACGAAGTCGTCATTAGGTAAACCACAGGTTCAGGGAAGTACAGAGGAATTTCGTACCTAGGCGAAGCGCAGAGCAAGATTAATGTTTCAAACAATTCTGGTATTTCAATGGAGGAAAGACAACCCACCATTCCAGAGACAGAATGCCCAACATAGAAGCATTTCTCAAGTTGGAGCTCATCCAAAATGGCGATAAGATCAGCTGCATAAGCAGAAGGCGAAGTATATCTATCGAAGTCGAAATGATTAGGATCCACATTTCCAGAGAATACCATAAGCTTCCATGTCGCAGCATTTTGGAATTAGAGTTGAAAATGCCAATGGAGTGCCCTTTTTGTCGACATGTTCAGATATTTCAATTAGTGTGAACATTATTGCGGCAGTCGGTACTTGAAACGGACGCCACCGCAGCGTCCAAATATAGAAAGGCTAAGTCATGTCTTATCTGTTGTTTTTTCATTAAACTTGACAAAGTTTCACGATGAGGTTTTTTTATTTCTTTAATTAGATTTTTTGTTTTTGATATTTAAAATATATAAATAAATTACTTCGTATGAAAATCACAAAACTTATATATATTATCCCAAAAGAAAAAGCCTCGTTCAGTGAAATAAAGTTAATCTTATCTTTTCTAAAAAGAAAATCCTTATTAAAATTCAACCTAAAAATATTAGCAAAAAACTCTCTCTTATACCTAACAATTAAACTACACCCTTTGAACAGGTTATGATTGTAGCTAGCTTTTTATGATAAACCTAGAACCCTAAACCCGGTTAAACAATATCAACATTCATAGTTGAATTTCGTCGACAACCCAGCATTCTTGTGGCTCCATGTTCCGCTAGCCCTATAAGTCAAAGATTTCATTGTTTAATGTTTTCAGAGAGGGTAAGTTGAGTTTGGAGAGACTTATGGTGAGAGTTCGTTGTGAAGGATAAATTTGGTTTCATAGAGGGTCTAAATTCAATTTATTTGAATTATTGAACCTGAAAAAAACAAGCATTGTGAATGAACTTGGATGATATGAGATGAATAACATATTATTTTTATTCGGGGGGCAGAGCTACCACACACACCAGGTATTGCGAAAATCGTAATGAAAGCTCAAATTTCTAGAAAATTGTGACATGTTGAAGAGCTTTTGAGACCATACCAACTTATTGTGGGTTTTTTTAATAGCTAATTCTATATTGTAAATATGTTCTCATAATTATGAACCACATAGTTCATAAATCTCAACCACTAGATAATCATCATTGTTGGAACACCTAATCCTCTATGGGTAGGTGTGGAATGCGAAAAGTCACAATGGAGTCCAAGTGACCTTGGAATGTGAAACCAAGAGTCACACCATTGTACTATAAATGTACATCTATGTATAATGGAAAATAAGAGAGCTACACGTTTATCCTTCATTGTGTCTTGAGTTTCTTGTTGTGTGTGTCTATTCTTTCTCCTACACCATGTGTGTGTTTAACATGGTGTTTAACATGGTATTAGAGCTGATACGTCCATAACCAGCTCAACATTGAGTGAGCCATTTGTGTTTATGGCCTGTGCATATCTCCAAAAATTCTTGGCATTTTTGCAGCATTTAAAGAGTTTCTGCAGCAGACATTTTGCAGCATTCGGAAGGTGTTTTGAAGAAGAGTAGCAGTGGTTTTGAAGAAGAGTAGCACTGCACATCTGAAGGTTTTCATTCTGATTTCTTCCTGCAATTTTTGCCTATTAAATTTTGCATTTTGAAGAGTTGCTGAAAATACTGTTCAAAGTGGGGTTTTGAAGAAAATTTTTGGGTTTTGAAATAAAATTTCTGAGTTTCTACCTAGAATTTTTTGGAAAATTCTACATTTTTATAGTTCATTTTTCTGTTGCTGGGCTACTGGAAAAAATTTTGAGTTTTTTCTGCTAAAAACTTCTGAATTCTACAGTGTCAAATTCTATGCTGCTGAGATATTTTATTGCCTAAAATTCTGCTATACATTTGAAAATTTCTGCACTTCTCCTACTGTCCTCTGCTTTATTTTTCTCTCTGCTGTATTACAAATAAAAATAAAAAAATTCAGAAAAAAATAATAATAATAATTATTATTTTGGAACCTCGGCTCCTCGGCCTCCACACAATGCACTCTATGCAGACCCTTACGCATACACTCCCTCGCCCCTGCATACCCACCAGCCCTCTCGGCCCACCCGCTTTCCTAACTCCCACTACAACGTACGCTATAGCGTACTCCACCCGAGCCCTCATCCAACAATCTTGCCCACTACCCGGGCCCCCTTGCCCACCCTACCGCTTCACCTATATGCTTCCCAACTCGCCTCCCTGCCTGCGTAGACCCACACCCTTATAGCCGCTACCCCTTCACTTGACTCTCAACGCCCTCACCCCACACTCTCCACGCACCCCCTTCCCACATCCCTACTCCACTACGCCACTCAACCTATGCTCCCTTCCCACCCCGTGGCGACCTCACGGCCCTCACCAACGCTCCCCCTTATCACTCCTCCCCACACCTGTCGGCAACCCCTCCCTGCGATACGCAACCCCCCCCCCCCCCCCCTCGGCCTTTCGGCCCTCTCTCACATCTACGGCATACACCACTCACAATTTTCCCTTACTCTCCCTTCCCCACCTGCCACTCCTCCCAACGCAGCCTCCCTACTCCACGACCCTTCTCCCGCTTCCTATCACTGTTATGCCTCTTCTCCCGCAGTTTACCCTCACGGCCTTTCAGCCTTCCCATTATTCAAACTCCGCCCCCCTTTCAAAACAATCAATTTATTTAATTTAATTCAGCCTTTTCTTTTATATAGCTAAATTTGTCTCCCTCTCCCCTTTTAAATTCAACCTTTAAAATTTTCTTTAATCCCTTTCCTTTTTAATTCCCCTCCCCTCACATTTTTTTAGATTTACCCATAGTTCCCCCTCCCCCCAATAATTTTTCCAATTTCAAATTATTTTTTAATTTAATTATATTAAATTAAAAAAGAAAAGAGAAAAAAACAGCAGAGAGAGAGGAAGAGAGAGAAAATGAACAGTAGGGAATGAAGAGAAAATGGACTGAATACATAGAGAAAATTGTAGTTTTGCATTGTGATTTGTGGCATTGACATAAGGGTGACTTTCTCTAAAAGAGATTGACATGTGAAGATGAGTTGTTATTGGTGAAAAATAGCTCTTTGAAGAAAAAATTCGAGTGACCTTTAAGGCATCTTTCACAAGTGTTTTACATTTTTGTTGCATATTGTATTAAACCGACATTGTATTGCTTCTTCATAGTTGCAATCGGCTGAGATTTTGTACTGATAATTCCTTGGAGTCATTTGTAATTTTTGAAAGAAAGTTGAATCACATTGTAAATGGGTGCATTTTCAGTTGAAGCCGACACCCTTTCATTTTTTGAGCCTAAGTTGTTGAAAATGGCCAAAATCAATGAGGCATTAGAGTTTTTGAATCACCTCATTCATTCCAATGTTGATGATATGACAAGAATGAGCAAGGATGCTCTTTGTAACATTCAAATTTGTTTGCAAGATGCACGAGAAAAGATTGAGTTTTTGTAGTTGGAAACTCAGCTTCTGCAAGATGAACTTTAGCAAAAGAGTCACCATTCTGAACCTGTTTCTGTTCAGAACATTGTGAAAGACTCCCATCAGCAGCAAGTTAATAAAGATGTAGTTGATTCCCATTCAGTTCATTGTACAAGAGTTGATTTACATGCAGATGCAGCATCTCAGCCTGCACTTCTCAAGCCCATCATCAGACCTTGGGAAGAGCTTGACCACAACAAGCATAGAACTGGTCTTGGATATGACAAGGATGTGTCCTTTCATATTCCAGACTACACCAAGCCCATCATATTTCAGAGTGTCGGATTCTTGTATGACAGTTCACCTGCAGCTGTTCCAGATCATGTTCCACTTCCACAACAACAACAGATTGTAAAATGCCAACACTGTGATCGAGTCGGTCATATGAAATATCATTGTTTTGATCTTCATCCATGTAAGCACTATGGTCGGCACACTCATTCTTCAGACAGATGCTTCAGAAACAAACCTCCTGCAAGAACAAACATTCATCTTGGATGGATCACTTCTTGGCAATGGGCATCAGCAGCCAAGAAGATGTTTAAGACACATGTCAGAACTTGTTCACGGATATTGAGAAAACTTGCAGTTGAGTTTTCGCTATCATCTCACCTTTTCCTTGACAGGGGGGAAAATGGTGGTCATTTACAAGCTTCGACATCAGATCAAGCGAGCCTGAGCCATAATCTCTCATTCCATGTTCAGAGTTGTAGCCAGAGACACAGCAGTTCAAGCGAGCCTGAGCCACAATTCGTCATTCGAGATTCAGAGATGTAGCCAGAGACATGGATGCCCATGAGCATGCCTTCGGTTGATGGACAACCTTAAACCATCACAGGTTGTAGACCTCCCTTCTTTTAGGTTGAAGGTCTCCCTTTCATATATGAGGGACACTTCCTCTAGCAGAAGCCTTCAGCTTCTTGCCAGCTTTGGTTTAGTTCCAGGAAATGCTTCAAAGCATTCCATAGTTGTTGGTAATCCTAAAACCATCACAGGTAGTAGACCTCCCTTCTTTTAGGTTGAAGGTCTCCCTTTTTTATGAGGGGAAATTCCTCTAGTAGAAGCTTTCAGCTTCTTGCCATTTTTGGAAGAGTTCCGAGAACTGCAGCAAGTTTTGCGTTCCAGTGTTGGTGGTCATCCTTAAACCACCTCTTTTTTCCAACATTTCAAAGAGTTGATTCAGCCCAAGTGCTGCCATGCATATTTTGCAGATTTGTATTACAACTCTCTTCTTGGACTCACACATACCCCTTTGGATTAAGGGGGGATGTTGGAACACCTAATCCTCTATGGGTAGGTGTGGAATGCGAAAAGTCACAATGAAGTCCAACTGACCTTGGAATGTGAAACCAAGAGTCACACCATTGTACTATAAATGTACATCTATGTATAATGGAAAATAAGAGAGCTACACGTTTATCCTTCATTGTGTCTTGAGTTTCTTGTTGTGTGTGTCTATTCTTTCTCCTACACCATGTGTGTGTTTAACATGGTGTTTAAAAATCATCACATCATCAACCAAGGTACCAACCCATCAGCCACTACTTCAACCAAAGGCTCACACTCCCCGAACTGCACCCAAGTGGTACACCCCTTCTCTGCACCCAACAATTCCTTGAGAGTGGCCACTTTGACAATAATCCAAGGATAGTCTCAAATTTTGGCTTCCAGGAGTTCATGCTGCTCTATGAGCTTCCAAGTATCCTTCTAAGTCAAACCCAATCAATTCTTAATCAGTTATAAAACCTAAACAAAAATTTCATCAGCTAATCACCATAACCAAAACAACTCCCAATCAGTTTTAGAGTTCAAGCATAGGATTCACCAACTAATCACTAAAAACCAAGTTCACCAAAACTCTACTCAGTTACAAAGTCTAAACCGAGAACTCACTGACTAATCCATAATGGAGCCTTTAATCCATATGGCATGAAAAATATTTATCTTTTAAATATGCATGGCCTCTCTCTCTCTCCCATTCCATATGGCACCGCATGAGATCACATTGGCCCAAATTTTCTTTTCACTATCAGCACGTTGCCTTTTCCAATATGGAGTTCCACGCCCCTCTACCCTTTTTATTAAATATGTTTACCCATGGAAAAAAAAAAAATTCAGGCCTGCCTCGTGAGTCGTGACAGTTCAGAGAACAAGGACCATGGATAATACAGGACTTGCTCTTTAAATCGATGCATGATGTCATGCCATGAAAGCTAAAGGACTTTCAGGTTCCAATAGTCCAGCGATCATAGATAATGTACCTACTGCCAGAGCCTCAATAATGCTTTCTATCGACTGGACCAAAATAGCAAATTTCAACTTTTAATTACACAAAGTTGAACCTCTGTTACCGACTGATGTCCGGAATCTGTTCCTTGAGTCATTTCACCGACGACAACAAGAAGCTTAACGTTGCGCGAATCCAAAGGAAATGATAAATATTTTTCCAACTCCAACCACGATTTTGCTTTAAGGTGGTTTCACCTTGTTTTGTATATTGGTGTTTCTTGCTAGAGATCTAGGTTTATCCAACAAACCATCCCAACGGAACAATTACCGGTGACAGAACGGCAGATGAGACAGGAGTTAGGGTTTTAATTTTCTAACGGTTCATAAGTACCAACTGAAACATCATGATGATTTCTAGACAAAAGAGAAATTTTATGTTTTTAATTCTAAAAGTACACATATTACAAATGTTCCGTCCTTTACGAACAAACAAGGGCCCACCTCTGAATTTGAGGTGAGTCTTATTTCTGGGTTTATTGGTGATTAAATGTGATTGGAGGCAAGTCTTATTTCCTGGGCTATTGCCCATTAAATGTAGCTGGGCATAATCTGCTCATGGTAAATCCAACCATGATCAGATTATGCCCAGCTACATTTAATGGCCATTAGCCCAGGAAATAAGACTCGCCTCCAAAAATCGCCTCCAATCACATTTAATGTCCAATAGACTAGGAAATAAGTTTTACTTGAATTTGACGTCTCACAGGGCGTTTGTTTTTATTTCAAGATGTATTTGACAAGTGGCATAAAATGTAGACGTCATGTTCCACAACTATGATTAAAATGCTAGAATTTTGCTTCTGCCATCTCTCTAGATCATGGGACATTAACATGCGTACTTAAGTCTTATACTCCAGACCCATGGAACATCTCTTTAGAAGAAGAAAGAAAGAAAGTATTTTTAATGTCCACGAGGCTAAAAATAGCCTCTGGGATAGATTTCTTTTCTATCTCGCCCTTATATTCGGCCCTTTTCCTATGAAGTTTTACAATAACCGCTTCTAGCTTATCGACAAACTCTTCACTGAATAGATTATCCCAAGAACTAGCTTCCAGAATACCTGCATATTTTTTCCTGCTGTCATTGAAGGCCTCGTATTCTAAAATGAAATGTTTTTCTATTTCCACTTTTCCGGAGGAGCAAAAAATACATACTCTTTCCTCCCACATTTCTTTTGGCCTTTTCCAGTGCTATGTTTCACAATGGAGTTTATGAGAATTAGTCCTTAATTGAGAAATAAGAATTTTAGACCTCTAAGAAATATTAGTCCCTATGTACGCCTTTTATTGATGGTTATGCATGGGGTTAAACTCTTCAATGTAGTACTTCTTCTTTCTCCCTAGCTCTTTCTCCCACGTATGTTTGTGGAACTTATCCATAAGAAAAAATTTTATCTCTTCACTGTTTGTAGGACACATGCTCAAGAAAATACCCCATTTACTAAACCATTTGTTTTTTTGTTGCATCCAAGTCTTCTTTCTTTTGCACAATCTGTCACTAAATACAACCTTAATCCATCTACCCTCTTCCATTTGCTCAATTTTTTTAGATACCTTATGAATCACACCATAGCAATTGCTTCAATAGGAGCAGCCCCTGTTTCACTTAACAAGATAGCATAAGGAACTGCACTTTTAATTTTAAATTTGTTTGTAATCAAACGCTTCTTAATTTTCTCAATTTGTTTCCACTGTATCTCGGTTGTGCTGCTGGCCCACAATTCACAACCGTAGAGAATCATCGGAATCACTAGAAGCTCAAAAAGAGTTAGAGTGGTTTTCCAGTCCTACAGCTCTGCTTATCTACACCTGTTTTGAAGAGCATAAAATGCTTTCCAACCCCCTAAAGTTCTTTTCTTTCTACAACCATCCCAACTTAAATTTCTGTTGAAGTCAATTCTGAGGTATTTGCAGTCTGTAACTTCTTCCAGAATGTTGCCTTCAAAATAGAACTTATGTTGGTTGCGCTTTATTTTGTTAGATAAAACCACTACTTTTGTTTTGCTAATATTGACTTGCATCCCAACCCTTCTACAAAAATGCTCAAGGGAGCGTAAGTGCTCTTGCAAACCAAGAGCTGATTTAGCAATCAATATAAGGTCATCTGCATACAAAAGAAGCCTTATAACGAACTTTCCCAAATGGATACCGTCACCCCCTTGCAAATTTAGCCACTCTTCAAGCTTGTCAATATATAACCCAAAAAGGGTAGGAGACAATGGGCAACCTTGCTTGACCCCGATATCGCTTCTAAAACTTTCAGAAATGCCTGTTGAAGTTCTAATTTTGACTTTCACCTCTTCATACAGCTTATGCACAGCAGCTCTAAAATGCCAAGGAACCCTGAGTTCCTCCATTCTGCCCCAAAGCTTATCCCTAGGAACCGTGTCAAAGGCTTTTCTAAAATAAAAAAAGCAACAAAAAACTTCTTGCTTTTCTTCCCAAACTTTTTCAATGATGTGCCTTAAAAGTTATACAATAATCAATTGTGGAATTTTTAGGTCTAAAACCTGCTTGCCCTTTAGCACGTTTATCTATTTCTTCTACCCATTTTTTTATTTTCTTTTCTACCATGCTTTCAAATAATTTTGCAAACAAGGGGTTTATCATTATGGTTCTATAATTGGAGGGATTATTGACGTCACCACTCTTGAAAAGAGGTTTTGCCATACTATTTGTCCAATCTGTGGGGAACCCCTGCTGTATGATGTTGTTGAAAATTTTTGTGATGTGAGGTGAAAGAATTTTTAAGCCCCACTTTAGATACTCTGCTTGGAGTTCATCTAAGTATTTTTCTTTTCCAACACCCAAATTCTTGATACCCATCTCTACCTCTTGTACCGTGGAGAGTTTTGTGTCTATGTTGACCAAGGGAGGAGGGTCAACCTTGGGGTCCTGCTCATAAAGTTGTCTTGCATAGTCAAACCATTTATAAGCTATAATGTTGTTTTTAGTTTGCACCTTTTTCAGTTGGAGCCCCTTCCAAAATAATTTGGGGTTATTTTTCCCGAGGAAGATTATTTCTTCTCTCCTTGAAACCCTGAACTCAACCTTTTTCTTTTTTACTATCTGCTTGTAAGCTTTGAGCTTTATGTTATCCGTGTCTGATTCCTTCCACTTTCTCCTTACCTTTTTGCATTCCTCGTCAAACCAAGCATTAACCAAAAAGCAATTTGTTTCAGACTTCTTAATTTTTGCTCTTTTGCACTCAGCAAGTGTGCTTTGAATTAAATGTGTTAATCCGTGACTATGAAGGCCATGAAATGATATTTCCTCCTTCTTGAAGAGCCTCTCTAGCGTTATTTTGAAGGTATTACAATTCTCTGGAGTCAAAAGAATTCTGCCCTTTGGGGGATTTTGTTGAACACACTGAGTTTTTGACCCTAATTGCTTATTTCTAGTCCAAGAGAAACTTAAATAAATTGGCTTGTGATATGATTTTAAGTCCCAAATTTGATCTCCAATCAGCACTTCCCCCATTTTCTCACACAAAATATGCGAGCAAATTACATAATCTACTACACTTGCTCCATTGTAAGTATTGCAAGTGAAATTACCAGACTTTTCCCATCTAGTCAAACCATTACAAATGACTAAATCGAAAGCCCCAAATAATGTAAGCAATTGTTCTCCAAAGAAAATCTCTTTATATATCATTAATATGGAACATCTCTTTATATATATCATTAATTTAAAAAAAAAAAATTGTTCAAATAAATTTTATAATTTATTATTTAAAATTTTATTAAAATTATTCTCTAATATTTATATTAAGCTAATATAAATTTAATTATTTAATAAGTTTTAAAAAATTTATTATTATTATTTTATTGGATAAATTGATATTTGGATTGATTTTATTTTCAATTACATTATTGATTTTGACAACTATCATTATGATCCCCTAAATGCTTATATATATCTCTTTCCACAGCCCAACAAAAAAACTTGAAACTCAAATCTTTTAATACATAACATTTCTTTTTCATGAAACTTAACAATTAAATAACCTTCAAAAAAATAATTTAAAAAAATATATATAATATAATAAATTTTTCCCGATTATTTTTAACTTATCTTTACTCTTTATATTTGTAAATATAACTTCAATTTTTTAAATATAAATGTTATTTGTTTTTTTCATTTAATAATAAAACAAAACAATTCATTAATGATAAATTGATAATTAAATTGACATATTTTGTTTCAATGAATGGAATGTAGATCTTAATGGCTATATTTTTTTTTTCCGAAGGAAAATAACGTTGTCTATTAAATATATAAACAGTACATTCCAAATACATCATATTCAAAGCTGGATAAATCACAACAATGTAATATCTTAGCATAGTATATATCCCTCCGTGGATATATATGAGTCTATAAAGATAACCAAAATCGAGAATAAACATTCAACATCATAAAGTTCACATGTTCATACATCAGGATGTAGATAAAACAAAATTTCGAAACAGAATCAGACATTTTTGTTCGTCCCACATTAATAAAGGAGATTACTGATAAAACCATAAACAAAACAAAAATACTCAGCCTCTCTTGAATTAGAGTCGGCACCCCGAAAAGACAGCATATAATTATCCTAGAAACAAAGATAGGCTCGCCTGTTTTAAGCACTCCATAATTGATAACCACATGAGATGTCATGGGATGATGAGCACATAGGCCCATATTGTTCGCCATCTCAATATTGAGTAACACCAAATATCCTCGCTTGAGATACCTATTGCCAATCCTCCTCACATGAGTACAGAGATGGGTCAGGCTCACTTGGAAAAACTGTCACCACCACCTAGTTTGTGTCAGAGAGAAATAAAACGGCACTCTTGTTGTGCCTTGTCCATATATCATGGAATTGGGATCTCATTATCCCATATTTGAATCCCATTTCTATATTGTATAACCTACAAAACCCCAAAGTTAGTGTTGATACCTTTTTTAGAAAGTCCATCGGCTCTTGTGTTCTTTTCTCTATAGATATGATGTAATGGTGGTTTATCCAGACGTTGCCAAATTTTCTGAGTCCTCCTGAGCCATCCTTGTAAACTTGGAGTAGCTAACACTGATTTGTCAGATATACAGTCAATAATCAATCGGGAGTTTCCATAGATGCTAACCTCCTTCAGATTCAAGTTGAGTGCAGCCAGTAAGCTACCCCATAAAGCCATCAATTCTGCCTTGTTATTAGAGCCCAATCCCCCATTCCAATATATGTGAATCCTTTCCTCCTGGGATATCTTAATCCATGCACTGCATCCCATCCGTACATCAATGCAAGCCCCATCAAAAAATATGGTTGGGAGCGAAATGGGGTGAAGTCTCAAACGATAGGAGCAATCCTTAATACCGACCACCACTGGCATCCTTTCATCAATTCATCGCATAATAGCAGCATGAGTGATATGAACCATAAGTGGTCTACCCTAAAAAATGAACCTGTTCCTAGCAAGCCAGACTTCCCATATAAAAAAGAAAGGAAGCAATTGAAATTTACCAAAGAACTTGTCGCATGCCAAAGCAGTACTGATAAAGTCTACTAGCGTTCATAATCGATCCATGCAATTTTGATAGAAAAGCTTCCATAGAGAGATGACCATCGGACATTGAAATAATAAATGCACCATCGTTTCCTCCTATATACAGCAAATAGCACATCTACGCGGCCCATGGATACCCCTTCTATTGAGGGAGTCCCATGTGAGAATCTTGTTTTTCCAGACAAGCCATCCAAATAGAACAATCTTAGTGGGAATATTCCTACGCCAAAAAGGCCAGAATACCTCTGATCAGTTCTCCTTATAAGTCTTAAAATTGATATAGTTATATATATCCTTGACGATCAATGAATCGCCATTTTTATTTCCATTCCACACTATGCAGTTGCCCCCAGGTGAATAACAAGTCCCCGCCACCCTGATGGAATCCGTGAAGGTTCCTCAGTCCTCCGCGTCAGAGCCATTTAGATCCAGCTGCGCTGCAGATTTAATAATTGGGGCCCCATGGGACCAATAATGGATAATCTATGAGAAATACATGATGCCTCGATGCGCAAGACGGTGAAGAAGGCGAGGATTTAGTCGAGCCTCCCAAGACAGTCCGAATATGCAGTCATGTCCCAAAGAAATTTGCAGTCCATCTCTAAAATTCCATGACAATCTTTTCGCCATACAGTGTAATACTTTCTTAAATCTTAGCCAAATGGCCGAAATGGCCTGGGGGAAGGTAAGATTGTAGCAGTATATACGAAGAAGGGGATCGCCTAATAGATATTTACATCTAATAATATCAGTCCATATACCCAATCCCGAAATGACTCTCCATAAGGACTTAATTAGCAAAGATTTATTGAAAACCATAGTATTCAAAATACTCCATCCACCATGTTGTTTTGGGCGTAATAGCTCCAGTCTACATAAATGATACTTCTTTTGCTGAGCAGCACCACCCCATAAGAATTGTGAAAGAGTATGATTAATAATGGCAATAATATGTTCAGGGAACAACCCAAATCATTATAAGTCTACCACCCATAGAAAGTCGTCATGTATATATAACATTTAAAAAATGTAAACTTCATCAATTTTTTGTTTATTTAAAGTGAGTTTGAAATTTCAAACCCAGTTTAGTGTGTTCATTATAATTAAGAACAATTAAGAATAAAATGAAGAAGCCAAACATTAAATGAATCCCTTATTTTAATCACCAAAAACAAAGAAACTTATAAAATTGGAAAACAAAAAAGAAATTATTAAAATTATTTTAATATTGAGGCTTTTTTTATTTGAATTGAGTTATTTTTTAATATATATATATATATATATATATATATATATATATATATATATATATAGTTTTAGCATGGATATTTTTATTGTTAATAATTTTTTGAGTGCGAAGATAGGAGAACTGTATGTCACAAACACATGTTTTCCCCAACTTTTCCAGTGAATCCTTCACTCATCTTCAAAAGCTTCACCTAAAACATGGAGCAAACATATGTTTGTGGCACACAATTCTCCACAAGCCTTCATCACCATCAAATTTTGTCTCTGTATTTGAAATCATAAAGTAGTGTAGTTGATTTTAAGGACAAAAAAAAATTAACAAAAATCCTTAAATCAAAAGGATTAATAAAAAAACCCTAAAATCTAAGATATCCACACCAAAAATCAATTCTTATTAACAGAATATAAACCATTAATTCAATATTAATGAAAATAAAACTTTAATCAACAAATGGTTTGATAAAACTTTAATCAAGAAATGCAAACTATTTAGAATTTAATTCAATATTAATGAAAATAAAATTTTAATCGAGAAATGTATTAGTAGAAGAAAAAAAAAATATTAATATTAATAATTATTATAAAAAAATACGAATATATAAATAAATTTACTAATAATTATAATAAAATAATAATTAATTAAAAGTGGACTAATTATCATTAATAATTAATAAAATCAATAATCTTATAATAATAATGTTTAATAATTAATATTTAATTATTAATAAAATTGTATCACAGTCCATGGTTCACAATGCCACCACAAAAAAATATCAATATCATAGAATGAGAAAACAAACTCAATTTAAATTATTAAAAAAAAAAAATACTAAAAAAAATATTAATAAAAAAAAGTTATTTTCTTTAAGAGTTAGTCTTCCTCTGACTTAAGGAAACAAGTTAATGGCAAGACACAAAGACATCTAGCACGAGTGAATGTCTGCCCCCTACACAAACCACCCAAAGGGTAATTCCAAATAGGATGGTTTTTCCTTTAATAATAGTGATGAGTCATCCTCTGACAGTGATTGTCCCTAATAGTAATACATTTGTGATGTTGTTGTGATATATACCTATATATATATCCACTTATCTCATATAAAATATATACAGATTATTTATTACATAAAGATTATATTAAAATGTTTTCTTTAACATTTTCCCATCTTCTTCCCTAATGGGGATGGAAGCATAGTTGGTAAAATATACTGGGGACCTACCACCCCACACACTCTCAAGTTCATTACAAAGAGGGGGGTGGCATGGCCTTGCCACCCTCCTCCTCCCACTTAATACATGAAGCATGTGAAAGATAATTTACTTGGACGGATGACTTGTTGCATTTTGGACTATTCCATCGCAACTCCTTTGCCATGAGGCAAGCCTTTGTGCCTTGAGAGCAGGATCCCCCATCTATAGTGGTATTTTTATGCCCCCTTGGGAGTCTAGCTTTATGGAGAAGTGTTGTTGGGAAGCTAAAGGAATGAGAAAAGAATTGGAAGTTTCTATAATGGAATTGGCATGTAGGATTTCTTGCTAATTTTGCACTCCTTAATGGCTTTAACCCCTATTTTTCTGGGCACAAAGAGGTAGCGTTTATCTCACTCAAGATGAAAGTGGTGACATGATTAGTGGGTTGAATATTGTATTTGGTAATTGGATGGCTAGCGGGACCCTATTACAGAGTTAACCTCCAATTTTATGATTTAGACAGCTTTAGACCCTCCTCGCGATTATAATAAGGTAATATTGATACCCTCGCTTCAATTTCTTAGTTTTCAGTTCATGGTTGCTATTTGTGTGGTTTGGACCCTATTACTAATTATTTATTAAGGAATGTGGATGCTTTGTATCAGTTGAGCCAAGGGATTATGTTATTTTGGGAGTTGGCCTCTCTACCTAGGTCGATTGGTGTTTAGAAAATAAGTCTGCTTGTTGAGAAAATTCAGTATAGTTTGTTACATTTACTTCCATCTCTACACTTGCGCAGTCTGCTTGTCTATATAGTTTTGAGGGTAGAGAATTTATGGTATGGGGAAGGCGTTGGGAGAGTAGAATTGACTAGTCCTTTGCTTCTTATGTATGTTTGGGTTGTTACATGTTTTGTGTCGATGGAGTTGGTAGATTTTTCATTTTTGGTATTGTGGGGCTTTATTTCTAGATGGGATTAGTATGTCGTGTCAACACGAGTGCAACCATCATGGGGAACGGGGATGTGGCCAAAAAATCCGGTCACGTGCCGATATGTAGGATTAGGAGCCAATAACTACATACCATTCAACAAACTCTCCTAATATGCAGGTGCAGATCCAGTGGCTAGAGATACATGTCTGTCAAGATATACAAACCTATCTAGATTCAAAACTCTTAGATGATGTTTCTCACTAGGTCCCTAACCCTAGCCATACTTGGTGAAGGAGAAATTGGTACATGTATGCTATTACTCTCCACTAGCATATAAAGGCTCTGTTGGGATGAGTCTTAAAACAGAAACACGAGGACAAGAATGACATCATTTCTTTTCTAAACGAAATTCAGTGGAACCAATGGAAAACACATGCATGCTTGGGTAGGTTGGAATTTCACTTAGCTAGCAAGGAGAAACACATTCAATGTGAGTTAAAAATTCTAGAGCCTTTTGGTATGATTAGGGAAGACCCAACTCCTATGACGACTTCAAACTCCTGAAATGGTTATGGGCGGAAACGTGAAGCTGGGTTAACTTTTGTGAGAATCGGGCGCCGAAAATTTTTTTCGGCAATAGTTCGGCCGAACATTATATGAAGTTCGGCCGAACTCAATAATAGTTCGGCCGAACTTTATTAAATAGTTCGGCCGAACTGTTGAGTCCGTTTAGATTGACGGCACAGTGACGGCGAAGCAAACAGAATTTTTGCCGGAGGTTTGGAAAACCGGCAATAGGAGTTCGGCCGAACTTACTGAAAAGTTCGGCCGAACTATGAGTTCGGCCGAACTTTTAAGTTCGGCCGAACTCGGTTTTATATATAAACCACCCGCGAAAGCAGTAAGGTTACTGTTTTCATTTTTGGCGTGCTGTTTTTGCTGGTCTGATTGCCGCGTTGCTGCTGGTCTGTTGCTGCTGGTCGAGCTGATTGGCGAGTTGCTGCTGTGTGCTGGTCGAGCTGATTGCCATCGTCCGCCATCGTTAAGATCTGGTATGTTCCGTAAATCTCAGAAGCCCAAGGAGTATACACAGTTAGTTCAAAATAATTATGCCATTTTCCACGTTGTTTCAAAATAATTATGCCATTGTCCACGTTGTCTTGTAGATTTCGAACCCATTAAAAAATATTCATTGTTTCCCTTTCTTCTTTAACTACAAACTATCTTCACTGCAATTAGAAATCTGAACCACTTTCTATTCTGCCCATCCAAAAATCTCAGAGATGAATATACAAAATTCTGTCTCTGAAAGGACAGAATTTACAGTGGTTTGCAAAATATTAATTGACACAGTGGTTTGCAAAATTTGAAAGGACACATCTGTTTGGAGGGAGGCCGACGTGAATGTGTGAATGTAGGTCGGCTGGCGTAAGGGAGAACCATATATTCCTTAACATCCATATATTGAAAAAATTGTTGCTTTAATTTGCTTTACACATGACATACAATGAAACATTTAAAGTCAATCTTAGCAAAAAAGTTGTTTTAGTTTCAAGATGGGGTATGCACAAGATTAGAAACTACCTGTTACAAATGTCTGTAGTATAAAAAACTATTGTTCTGTCCGAAACATATACAAAATCATAATCAGTCAGTTTTCAAAAAAAGACTGTAGACAGTCACCAACCCAGAATGTAATGAATGTTATGTCATAATAATTATGTCATATGGAGGTTCATAAAATGTGTAATGATCTATTTTTTTCACAGTGAAAAAGTTTGTAACTATTCATATTAATGATCAGCTACCTGTTACAAATGTCTGTAGTATAAAAAACTACTGTTCTGTCCGAAACATATACAAAATCATAATCAGTCAGTTTTCAAAAAAAGACTGTAGACAGTCACCAACCCAGAATGTAATGATCTATTATTCAAGGTATAGTCAGTTTTAGGTGAGGATAATGAATATGATGTTAGTAAAACATCATCCACATAAATATTAAGTAATAAAAAAGAATCATTATTAATAATCTTTTATCATTTATCATACATAAATGTTATGTCATAATAATTGTGTCATATGGAGGCTCATAGAATGTGTAATGATCTATTATTTAAGGTATAGTCAATTTTAGGTAAGGATAATGAAGATGATGCTATTAAAACATCATCCTCATAAATATTAAGTGATCAACATATAAACTTCATATACGTGATTTTTTCTTTGTTATGATTGTTGTGACATGTGTTGTGGTTTGGTTGTTTTTT